>PVJA010027137.1:0-28909 GCA_004027025.1 Myocastor coypus
AAAAAAGGGGGAAAAAAAAAAAAAAAAAAAAGTAATGTGGATTTAGAAAGGTTAATGTTTAGTTGTTTGATCAATCTTATATACCTATATGTATTAATCTAAACTGATCCGATGATGAAAATATGTAATATAACCATTGTTAAATTTAAACAATAAAAGAATTGAAAAAAAAAATAAAATAAAATAAAATAAAATTTTGAAAAGTTAAAAAAAAAAAAAGAATCATCTGAGATTGTCTAGGTTAACACCATAAGCTAATTTCTTTTTTTTTTTCATACTGGGAATCAAACTTGGGAAACTTGCACTTGCCAGGCAGGCAATTATGCCACTGAGCTGTACAGCCCTCCATAGTTAATGTTTAAAAAGAGAAAATAAATAAATAAATAAATAAATAAGGGTTCAACAAATTATATGCTTTCAACAATGATTTTTAAAATATACATTTATCTATATATGTGACAGGATGGGGTAGGCTGGGTGGAAGGCCTAGTTATAGCCTACTAGACAATGAATTCCATTGAAGAGGTCCATAAAACAAAATGATCGATAAAAGCTATCACTTTAGAACTCCACCCAAGAGTACTGAGGGCATAAAGGAAATGTGGCAAGCCACATTAAAGTTATTATCTTTAAAGAAAAAGCCATCTGGCCTTCAAAAACAGTCACAGGATCACAAGGGCTTTTTAAAACTATTGAGACTTTATGATCACTTATCATCTCATATTTTATATGACACAACTGAAGTCCTGCGAGATAAATGATATAGTCTGATCTCAAATCAAATTGACATTTACTGAGTACCTATCTCATATAAAACAGTATTCCAAGGGAAATTATAGAAAACACAAATAAGTTTGATATTTGACCACTTCTTGAAAATTTCCAGTCTCTATTTCTCCAGTAAATTACCCATATATATAGCTCTCTGATGTTAGCTAAAATTATTTTCCATATTCTATCAGAAGCATCATTTTCTTTCATGACTCTTGTTTTCTGAATTTGGGGAGTTTGTTGTTTTTCTCTTTTTGTCAGCCCAGGTCTTGCTGTGCTGCCCAGCCTGGCCTCAAACACCTCAGCTCAAGCAGCCTCCTGAGTAATAGGATCCATGGGTGTACACCACCACAGCCCCTACTATCTTCTGACTTGGACCACACAGTCCTGGGCCCTTATCTGTTTGTTCTGCTCAAGAAGTCAGCCCTGAGCCATGTACCTGCGGTGGAGACTAGTGACCCACAAAGCCTGACGATTCACCTTCCAGCCCTGTTTTACAGGAAAGTCAACTCTGCTCTAGGTCACTGTTGCTCAATTTGTAAGGTCTTTTTGTTTTGCTTTGAGGCTAATAGAAGGATGGGTTTGCTGGATGGTTTTGAAGAAAAAAAGAAAATCACTAGGCTAAATGTGGCAGCTAAACATGACAGCAGCTCTTGATAACAAGTAAACATTTGCTCTGTCATATAAGAAGAGAACCAAAGAACAGAAAACTCAAATTATTATCCATAAACATTAGACAGCTTCCTGTCATTATCTGGGGCTACCTAAGGAAGTCAGACCAACTCAGCCCTCAAATAACTCAAGAAATAGTACATATATACTTAGTGGAATAATAAAGGCTAACAGAAAATGAGATATCTGACAAAGAAAAAGATCAACTCGGGTGATAGGGGACAGGAAACTATCTGCCCAAAGGACTTTCCAGGAAAGACATCCCGCAGGATTCCTGTTTCATTCAGGAAGCTGACAAAATTAGAGGCTATAGCTATCTATAGTTGCTTCAACTCACAGGCCACTATTTGAACCTGGGTGGAACTCATCCTTGGACTGGTGTATTACTTCCTGAATTCCATTTATAGTACATTTTATTTTGGCTTAATCTTTCTAGCAGATTCTTTCAGTTACATTTTAAACTTATTTAGCAGTACTTAACTCTTCTGCTGTTCATTTAACCACTTTTTATTTATTATCTCTTTTTCTGATTTCTGGGTTGTTTTACTTTTTATTCTTTGAGACCAGGTCTTCTGGTGGTTCCCAGGCTAGCCTTAAACTACTGACTTCAAGTAATCCTACCACGCCTCCCGAGTTACTGGAACTATAGGTGTGCACTGCCACACTCTACTACTATCTTCTGATATTCATATTTTTGTCTTACTCATCTTTGTGTGCTTTTATTTTTTCAGAATTTTTAATATTTATAATCGTCTTCTCTTTTGCTTCACTTATTTCACCTTAGATTCAGTGCCTCCTTTGTTGCTTGTTAGGTGAGAGAGCAGCATGGGCGATCAAAACAGAGAGCCACCAACGTCAAGAGGCAGAGTATACAAAGCTCTGTGTGGATCTGGGTCCTGGGCAGGTCCTGCCCTCCAGCTCACAAATCTGGGCTGCTGCTACAAGAGGATTATGGGTGGGAGCAGAACTGAATCACCAGGAGCAACTGAGAGGGGCGCCGTGGAGCAGTGGCTAAAGATCAATTGGCTGGAAGAATAGTAAAGTTCTACACTGCCTAAGGATGGTGATCATTCTGAGAAATGCCTCATAAGTTGACCATGCCCCTGTGCAGACGTCACAGAACATATGTATATGGAACAACGATGGTGGCTATGACATCATTAATTGACACAAACTAATGGAACCACCACCATAGGTAGTGTGTCACTAACCACAACACTGTCATGTAGCATGTGCCTCGTATTTTTTTTTTTTTTTCTTGAACTGAAATGGACTTCCATTTGTTTAACTGAAGTGACTTCCATTTATTTCAACCTATCTTTTCCCCAGGGTGACTTAATGGATTTTCAAGCCAATATACTTCATAACTATTTGGACATTTGTGTAGATTCCTACACAATATCTCAGCAATATCTTCCAGTGAGAAAAACATTGAGGAGTAAAGACTGGACATAATTACTAGGTACAGTGGAAATCTGTTCCAAATATGCTTCTGAGGAAAAAAGGCACTATACTCTAATTTACTAAGAAAACTAGCCTTATAACTCAGGATGATTTTTTTATTTTTTAAGGAAGACCAAAAACACTTAGCTGCCAATTAGGTATTGAATGGCAAAGTTACATCCCCAGCCAATACCATGAATTTGTAGCGAGTAGGTTCCAGTAAGCCAGGCTCCTTCCCATTGATTCTTACAAAGTGTGCTTCTCTGGGCAGCACAGACTGATGAGTAGTCAACTAAACCCAGGTACGTCTCTCTTTCACTTCCTTCTTTTTCTCATTATTTTATATGACACATTTTGGGAAGCAATCAAGACTTTTTGAGTATTTAATATGCTCAAGACGCACACTAATTTCACCAGTAACTTTTAGCAGTAACTTTTAGAATTGATTTCACTATGAAATCTAATGGAAAACAGGATGCCCATAATAAAAGTCTACAATCTTTAAAAAAAAAAAAAAAAAAAAAAAAAGATGCACCTTAATCCTCTTGCTAAGTATCTTCCCCTTAACTTGCTTATTTACAACAATGCCAACAGCATGCTGGGTAACACTGTAGACTCTTCTTTTTTGCCATGGTAGCATTGGGGTGGTACTTCTTTTTGCACAGTGCTCATTCCCTTGACCTCTACAATATCAGTCTTTTTGTAGATTTGCAATTATGTGGTCAAAGGCACAACGCCATGTTTTCTAGAAGGCCTAGAGAACATGTACGGGGTTCCCTTCCTCTTGCCCTTTGTGTTGATCATTTTGGCAAATTACTGGAAAATGGTGGTTCCAGCTGAAAGGAACTTCTCTGTTTAATGACTAAAGTGCAGTGTTCTAACTCAGGATCTGCCACTGGGACTTACAATCAATCTTTTTTCTTTTTGTAATATGTTCTGTAAATCTTATATATAGAGCCTCAGTATTTTTTTCTATGGTACACCTTATTTACATAGTACTGTAATTTTTGCTAACTATAATATAGTATAGTACCAGTAGTTTTATGCTGTTATACACGACATTACTGCATTTAAGAATTATGCCAGCCTATCTGGCTTGCATGTCCGCCGGGGAGACATCTGGGCCCTCAGAGATCAAGGTGCACAGGAAGAGGAAAGGCCACGTATGGATGCAGCACGCAAATGTCCGTTGAGGGAGCTGAGGGCCCCAGGAGAAAGCAAACCTGCCAACGCCTTCATCTTGAACTTCTGGGCCCCAGGACTATATGAAAATAATTTCTGCTTAAGACACCCCATTTGTGGTATTTTACTAAGCCTAGCAAACTAATAAACTATCTTTTGGGGGAAAAAAAAAAAAAAAAAAAAAAAAAGAATTATGCCAAAAAAAGCAAATGTATCAAGTTGGAGCATCCTTTAGCCATTTCTTCATTCTAAATATTATAATGCACATATGGACTGTATATAATTTGTCATTTAATGACCAATTCATGTAACAATCTACTAGCAGGAATAAAAAGTTCAGGTATTAAATGAGGAAGGCCTGAAATTAAATGCTTCCATTTTTGAAAGTAGACAACATACAGCCTAGGCACACAGTCTGAACCTTCTCATGAAGTGATCAAACTAACCATGAAAACTGCCCAGAGAAGCTGCTGAATACAGTTGTACTATGTTTGAAAAGACTTTGGTAGCTGGGCATATTGGCACAAAACTGTAACCCCAACACTCTGGGAAGCTGAGGCAGGCAGATTCCAAGTTCCAGCCCTATAAATAATGCTACATTTAAAAGTGGGTTTCTACATTTTCTAAGCTGGACTTGTTCTTAACTCACTCTCTCACCCAAGTATAACTGTTCTACACTAAAATCTTACCTAGGGCCAGGTAAGATAGCTCAGTGCAAGTGCTTGCCTGGCAAGCACAAGGTCCTGAGTTCAATCTCTGGTACCACCAAAAAAAGAAAAAGAAAATCTTAATCTAGAATTTCTTAGGAAAAAAATTTAAATACTAAATGAACAATTACAAAAGGTGAGAGATTGAGATGTAAGCCTATGAGGCTCCATAGCCCTTCTTTCCCTCTTCATCTCCCTCTCCCATTATTTATAAGAAATCTTTCCAAATCCTCAAATTTCATTCATTAATTGAATGAAACCATAATACCCCATAGGACAACTGCTCCAGCTATACTTTCATAACTTCAGGCTAAAGTCCTGCATTATCCCTACTCTAGTACCATAAATGAATCTTGTTTCCTGTTTACATGTAGGAAGCATGCGGGTTCTATCCTTACATACTGTCATAGTATAGTACAAATCTCAACTTTCAAGAGAAGGACTTTAATCAATTAGCAGTAATTAAAGGCACTGCCACTGTACAGTTTTTACTAGTAAATATTTGCAGTACATGTTCACCCTCCTTGCACAGAGATGGTACGTGTACATCATGGGACTTAATTCCTTTGCTGTTTCCTTTTCCTTCCCTCCCCAATCCTCTACCTCTCTATCCCCTTCTCCTCTGAGGAAACTTATCTCCCTACTTGCTATTACCTTTTACTATAATTTTTTCTTTATTTATAATCTGGGATTCACATAAGGGAAACCACTGATACTTACACTTGTGAGGAACAGATACTTTAAAACCAAATCTCTCCACATAAATGCCCATACTCTTTAATTTTTAATATTTATTCCCTGAAATTAAAACTCTGGACCCTGTGCTTGCCAGGCAGGCACTTAAGCCGCTGAGCTATATCCCCAGCCAAAATTTACTTTTTGTTTGTTTCTTTTTTTTAAATCTCTATTTTTTTTCAAAAACATGGTAGAAGTTACTCACAAAGAGGGGCCGGGGAGATTGCTCAGGTGCACAAGTGCCTGCCTGGCAAGTGCAACGTCCTGAGTTCCATCCCTGATTCCACCAAAAAAAAAAAAAGTTATTCACAAAGAACCTACATGGGGACCCCGCGGGATGGCTCAGTGGTCTAAAGCACCTGCTTGGGAAAGCCTGGGCAGGTTCAGGGACCGCTGTTCGATCCCCGGCACCACTTGCTGCGCCAGCCCTGCCCTCAGGATGGGCTGAGCTGGCCATAAAAATGAGTGAATAAACAAAGGTTCTGAAACAAGAAAAAAAATAAATAAACAACCTACATGATCAGAAATTTCAATGGACAGAAGAGATTCTCTAGAATTCCCTTATTTTACTTTATTGACCTTGCTTAGAAAGATACAAACTAGACAAATTCTTAGTCATTAACTCATTGCTATTTGCAAATTAATATAAATTAAGACATACCATTATACTTCATAACGTGTATTCTACATTCAAATGAGAATAGCATAATCTTAGAAAAAGAAAGCAAGTTTAGAAATCCATGAGCCATATAAATGGGTGTGAAATATTTACATTTAAACACTAGCCCAGTCTGGCCGGCCAAGATACAGCTAAATGATTCAAGACTGAAAGTGAAAGGAAAACTGAATTTAAAAATATAACTACACCTGTTAATACATTCAGATATCCACTCATGTCTACATACACTGAACACAAAATGTTGCTTACTGGCTCACAGATTTTAACTGGGTGTGGGGGTAGCCTCATCTTCACTCCCCCACTAAGATGAGTGAAAATTAGAAAAGACAACTTTTAAAATCAGCATAAGGAATGTATTAGTACAAATTTCTTTTTAAAGCTTAAAAACTGACTGGGCATGGTGGCGTACACTGTAATCTCAACCCTCTAGAGTCTGAGGCAAGTTCAAGACCAACCTGAACTACATAGCAAAAAGCTGTTTCCAAGAACAAAATAAATAAATAAAAGTGCCTTCATTTTCCACATCATTGATATTTCTATGCAGAAACTGTTACTAATAAATAAAACTCTATGTTGAAAATTGACACAGAATACATATATTTGCCATTCCAGCACTTATGTTTTATTCTTAGTAATTGTTTACTATCATGGAAACTTTTTCTTAGTTGTTATCTTTGTATATATTAACCTATTCAAATAATGAGAGTACTCTGAATTGATTATTGATTCATACATATGATACACAACATTCTGGACTCTAAGTTGGACTCATGATTTGATTTGAATTTTGGAATATTGTTTTGAAATATTTGATTTAATTTTAATTAATATTTAATTAATTTTATTTTATGATTCATACTGTATCTGACTTACAATCTACTTATAAGACATGGTATGATATTTTATTCTAGTAATAGAAACTTTTTAAAAAATATACATATATACACACACACACACACACACACATATATATATATATATATATATATGAATTAGGATATACAGCTAATTTGTCTTCATTCACTGAGAATAAAAGTTTTCACTAATATTGTTTAGACAAGATATCAGGTCTGCATCTTGTCCTCTGAATAACCACTATGAAGACAACAATACACATGGTATTAATAGTTGTAACCATCCTACTAACTTGTTTTGAAACTGTTTGATTGCTATTTTATCTTTTCTTCTCATTAAAATGAATAAAAAAAATAAAGCTTCAAAAAAAGAAAAGAAAATTGACACAGAATAGTATTACAAAGAATCTTATATGCTGTCCTAGACAATTTAATATGAGACATGTTTTAAAGGTAAGGGAACAGTGTTTAGCCCAGTTTTAAACACACACTGAAATTTATACTAGAAGCCATCACCCAGAAGTATAACGTGACAGTGAAGTGAATATTAATTATATAATTAGTTTAATGATTAGAGGTTATAGTCACTCTAGATGTTCATGAATAAAGATGTTACTAAATAA
The DNA here is from genome assembly GCA_004027025.1 of Myocastor coypus. Lineage (NCBI taxonomy): Eukaryota > Metazoa > Chordata > Mammalia > Rodentia > Myocastoridae > Myocastor > Myocastor coypus. The sequence continues at coordinate 7,667 of PVJA010027137.1, forward strand.
ATGTGTCCATACAGCAGACTATGCTTTAAATAAGACAGAAAGTTGCTTATGATGTAAAAAATGAAAAGGTAAGCATTAGCGAACCATTTAGACACTACACTTCATCTTCAAAATCCATTAAGGACATGTATATGCATGTTTCCATGTAAACATTTAAATATGCACAGAGAACAGCTATATGAAGTCTTCTAGTAAATATCACACTAATTTATGAGTACCTATCTGCTCACTAAAATATAAAATCTCATGAGAATATATAACATTTTTAATCAGAAATTTAAAAACAGTATATGTAAATTTGATTTTTATGACAAAAATACTATGATTAAAAAATAACCAGGTTACAGTCAGAGGTCCTTTCTGTTATAGTTTTGGGTTTGTTTGTGAGTTGAAGTGGACTCTCACACTCTAGAGAAGTGCTCTATTCCTAAGTGACACTCCTACCCTCTCTAACATTCTTTAATAATTTGTACACAAAATATTCTATCTTTAGAGTAACAGAATGAGCATACTCTTAAACAGAATTTAAGTAGTTTCTACAGTGATAGGTAAAATTGAGTATCATTTTCATTTACATAGTGCAGGCTTTAATAAGTTTTTCACTGGTGGTTTTTTTTGTGTCTGTTTTTGTTTTTAAATACTGTAGATTAAATCCAAGAATGGCTATACTACATCCTCAGGGTTGCTTTTTTTAAGACAGCGTCTCGCTATTACTTCCTCCTATCTCAGTCTACTGAATACCTGAGATTAAAGGGTTGTATCACTTGCCCAGCAACAGAATAATAATCATCACCAAAATATTTTTTAAAATAGCAAAACTATCAACTTTATTACATTTTAGCTTGATTTATATATTTAACCTCCTTCTCTAAACCCAAGCAACACTTTTAGTATTAAAAAATTCAAGCCACTATTTACTTACTGTATTTACTTAGTACTTAAGCTGATTTTTAACATACAAATTCACACTCACTAAACTAGAATTCATACTTGGAAAAATCACTTTACTTTCCTAAAATACCTTCTGCCAGGATTCAAAGTAACGCAGTTCTACTTTACCTAGCTGCTGGTGTCTGCATTTCTCATGACTGTGACGGAAACAGGCTCCGGCTGGCTCATCTGCTGTCTTCTCTGGTGGAACCAAACTAAGACGCTTCATCTTAAGCAACAGGGGGGAACTTTCCTGAATGCTATCTCCCATCTCCAAAGTCATATCTCCAGAAAGAATGGGAGGAACGACTCTCTTTAAAAAATCCATTTTAAGGTTGCTCTACATTCCTAGACCCAGAAGCACACAGAAAGGTACTGAATCAACTTCCTTGATAAGAAGTTAAAGTATACTATCTGTGTAAAAGAGCAAAGAGACGTCATGTGAATTAAGGTGGGGCTAAAGCCCAGCAAGTCAACTGCCAGCTGTTTAGGAGCTGATTTTTAGGGCACTTACTGTTCATGCTGATAATGAGCCACACTGCTCTAGACTATGAAACCGCGCTCCACATATAAATATACTCATACAGTGGGTGTTCAGAGCAATCAAACCATAAAATGTTTAGCATCCACCTAGTGTAACATTGAGACTTTGAAAAATCTTCAGTGTGACAAAGACAAATTTACTTTGGTCTGAGGTATGAAACCGTAATTTGTACTCAAAAGATAATTTCTATCACTCTGAAAATTACTTACAGGTCTCAAGAACAACTCTATAGAATGCAAAAAGGGAATGAAAACTGTATTTTCTGGCACTCCAAAGTACTCTTAAACATAGGCTCACATGCACAAACCAGACCTCCCTTGTTATGATCACAGTGATCAATAATAACACTGGAAGTCCTGCAGACTTTACCAGATAATTAGAGATAACTACAGTAGGGGGGGGTCTCAAACCATAAAGTTGAAGAGTTTAAAGTACAAACATTTAAATTCAATATATGTAGCAACCAATATTACATAATTTATTTTCAAAATAACTGTATCCCACTGAAATTTTCAATAGTCAAAGTAACTGATCTTAGGACAAAACAGCTCAAAAAGATTTTGAGTGCTAAAGTTAATACCTTCTCCTTGCCCTTCCTTTGCCTGCTGTCTGGTGTGGCTACTAAATGAGCAAGGAGGAAATGAAACAAAGGGAACAGAAGAAGGAAACACCAAGGAATTACATTTAAATCATAACTTCAAAAATTAGATTCTCCTAATGGGAACATATGCACAACCTCATTACTCCAATATGCAATAGGAGGAAAATCATTTATATAATATTTCTTAAGATGAAGCAGAAATGGCCTCCACAGTGATTAGAGAAAATGATGGTTAAGAGAAAAACAAGTAAATGTCTGGCCCTGAAATACTCAGGCTTTCATCATTATCATTCTACCGCATTACTTACCAAGTCAACTACCCCCACAGGGATGGCTAGGGATGCAGCTCAGTGGCATAGCACCTGCCTGGCAAGCACAAGGTACTGAGTTCAATTTCTGGTACAAAAAAAAAGAAAGAAATTCCCTATGCCATCCATTTTTTAAACATATTGTTTAAAGGCCCTCTACAGTAAAGCATTAATATACTACTGAGTCTTAGAGATAAAGGACCAATACAAATTCTGTCTAGGTAAAAGGAATAAAATAAGGAAGTATAATGGGTGTTAACAGCAATATTGAGACCATAAAATGATTTGCATTTCTTGCTCTCAAGCAGGACTGCATCTGATGGAGTGTAGGGAGAGGCACTGACTTTTAGAAAATGCTTCTAAAAAACACAGACCTAAAAAGATTAAAATTAATATTCAAGCACCCAAATTCATTAGAACCATAAACTACATGTGTTAATGTGGCTAAAAGTAATTACTGTTTTCAGGCTCTCTCTCTGAATATAATCTCATATTCTTCACATCTTAGGTCTATTGTTTGCCTCAGGTCCCATTGCAGGTCTTACCTAGGAAGCCCAGAAACACAGTGGTATACAATAACATGCTAATCATGGCGAGGAAGTCACCTTCATGCTGGTTCACAACACACCAGACAAAAGGCTATGCCACTACAGACTACTGACCTCACTGTTAAAAACTTTCAGCTAAAGAAAGGAAGGAGTTCAGGCAAAGGGAGCAAGGATTAGGTATAGGAGAGACCACAAAATTTTTTTCTTTGTTCAATAAACATTTGCTGAGCAACTTCTATAATGTGCTGTACAAAACACAAAGACTCTTCAAACAAGTCTACATCTTTAAGAATCTTACTTTCTAAGAAGGGTAATAAATTACCACAGCTAAACTGCTCCTTACACACAATGGTAACTCTGTCTCTTTACTCTCTCTTTATAGGTGCTGAGCCCTAATAAACATCCTGGAAGCTACATTACTTTTCAGCATCAGCTTCCTCTGAATCTACCATGAAACACAAATCAGAGGGAAAGCATAGAATTCCGTGACAAGACTGTACCTATTACTAGCTGAATCTATGAAGAGAAAAAGTCGTTTTACAGCATTTATCTACATGTTGATGTTTATTAGTACTTTAACCATCATAACTTTGACCTTGCTATACAAAGACTCATGTGTTAAAGACTCAATAACAGCTTGAGACTATTGGGAGGTTTTAGAAGCTTGAGAGTCATAGCCTAGTGGAAGAAAATTAAGTCCCTGGCATGTGTCCTTAAGGGGGATTGTGGGGCCCAGGCCAGTGTGCTCCCACCATAATGTGCTACTCACCACAGGCCACAGCAATTGGGCCAATCATTCACCAGCAAATACTGTAACCCAAAACAAAACCTTGCTCTTAACAAGTTAACAGTTATGAAGTAACCAGGAAGGTATACCAGAAGCTGAAGTTAAAATACAGCATTTAAAAATTTTTTCAGCCTTACTCACTACCTGGCCTTAAGCATATTTATTGTAATCTTACCGTATCACTGGAGATAGTAATTTCTTGGTGGTAACGTGGATCATTAATCCTGACTTTATGACTCGTGAGCAGTTTGGAGAATTTAGCGTTTTAGATGTTAATCATCCAAGATTCAAATAAATGGCTTCAGCTCTGGAAAAAAAAAAATAAATAAACAACATTTACATGCCTGGTATATTTATAATAAGTACATCTTTGTATTACTCATATTCATCTTTACTTCTGATTGTATAGCAGTGTCATCTACTGTTACAGTCATTCTTTTTTCAATGATGTATTTTTTTTTAGTTTTTACTACAGAAAATTTAAAGCTAATACAAAAGTATAGAGTACAATAGTTTGTTATTCCCAGTTTCAACAATCAATTCATAGCAAATAACACCCTAGCAACATGGGTTATTCTGAAGCAAACACCAAACATCAAGTCATTTTATCTTTACATAATGTATCTAAGATAAAGACTTACATTTTCAACATATGTGAATTCAATTATAATATGTACAATGTACTGAATTTTTCTGTAAGATGAACTATCAATCAGTTTTACTTTTGCCTTTTTAGGTGTCTTTTTAATGGTTTGTTCCAATCCAAATCTAAACAAAAACCCATAAAAGGTCACGTGGTGCGAGGCAGGGGGGGGGGGTGGCAGCTGAGGCTCCAGTCAACCTGAGCCCAGGTCCCCCTGGCTCAGTGTAGCCATGAGTGCAGAGGTGAAGGTGACAGGGCAGAATCAGGAGCAGTTTCTGCTCCTGGCCAAGTTGGCCAAGGGGGCAACGCTGGCCACACTCATTCACCAGGTGCTGGAGGCCCCTGGTGTCTACGTGTTTGGGGAACTGCTGGATATGCCCAATGTTAGAGAGCTGGCTGAGAGTGATTTTGCTTCCACGTTCTGGCTGCTCACTGTCTTCGCTTATGGAACCTATGCTGACTACTTAGCTGAAGCCAGGAATCTTCCCCCACTCACAGAGGCTCAGAAGAACAAGCTTCAACACCTCTCAGTTGTCACCCTCGCTGCCAAAGTCAAGTGCATCCCTTATGCAGTACTACTGGAAGCCCTGGCACTGCACAATGTGCGGCAGCTGGAAGACCTTGTCATCGAAGCCGTGTATGCCGACGTGCTCCGTCCGTGGCTCCCTGGACCAGCACAATCAGTGGCTGGAGGATGACTACAGCATCAGTGGAGACATTTAGTGCCTTGACCTCAGCGCCATTGCTCACACCCTGCAGGAGTGGTGTGTGGGCTGTGAAGTGGTGCTAGCAGGCATCCAGGAGCAAGTGAGCCGTGCCAATCAGCACAAGGAGCAGCAGCTGGGCCTGAAGCAGCAGATTGAGAGTGAGGTTGCCAATCTTAAGAAAACTATTAAAGTGATAACAGCAGTAGCAACTGCAGCCACATCTCAAGACCCTGAGCAACACCTGACCAAACTGAGGGAACCTGCTCCTGGCACCAAGCAGCGCCAGCCCAGGAAGAAAGCCTTGAAGGGCAAGGGGCTCCGAGGTAGTGTCAAGATTTGGTCCAAGTCGAACTAAAGGGACTATCATTTCTTCCCTGAAAAAATGGAGTCCCAGCCGCCTACCTCATTAGGAGTCCTCAGAGCCTTCCTGTGCCCCTGGCCAGCTGATACTAGTTCTTGATGTTCTTACTGTCCCGCAAGTATAGGTCCTAGCCTCATGAGGGAGCCATACAGTACAGGGCATTTTTGTTAGTACTTTGTGTTTCACATTACTTTCTTCTGTGTCCTTTTGCCCCTACTCCCTGTCATGCTCTCTTCTATCTCTTTAAGAGCTCAGCCTGTGTCCCACCCCATGATTTCTGTCACTTGGTAGGTATGCAGTCCAGATGAGGTTCCTGTGGCATAAGCCACAGGTGTCCTTCTTCTGCCACCATCCCTGCATACCTGCCCCCCAATTTCTGCTCCCTACCCCATACCTCTTGGGCAGCACCTTTAGGCTCACCCTGAGGATCCTGGGAGCTAGTCTGCTTTTGTGGGAGGTCGGAATCCCATCACACTACAGTTGTTTCTTGTTTCTTCCCCCTGGGTCCTGGGAACACTGCTGCCTCAGGACCCCAGAGTCTTAAGAAGGACAGTTGATTTTTAGGGTGTTGACAGATGGTTCTTGGCTCTGACCATCTGGGGAGCTTGTTGTCAACTCTGGACAGCAAACCCTTTCATGCATTTGGTGGAAAGGGGAAAGGAATATAGATTGTATTTTAAAAAAAGATATATACATATATCTATATGTAACGACACAAATAAATCTAGAGAACTCTATCTACAAGCATAAAAAATAAAAATAAAAAATAAATAAACAAAACCCATACACACAACTGTAACTGTCTCTTTACTTTCTCAGAATCTAGAAGTATCTTCCTTTCTTCTTTGAAATGTTTTTACTAGCCACTGACTGAACTCATACAGCAGTACCTTGTTCAATAACATTTTAAATCTTATTTTATTCTCTAAATATAAATTTGCAATACAATTCATATACTTACTAAGCATAATATTTATACCATCCACAGACACTGTTATGAATGCCTATTTTCAAAGTCTATAACAACTCTAAGGGGGAGTTCATGGATTGTGAACTACTGTGTATATCTGCAATTAGTTTGATACTTACTAAAAATAAAACTGAAGTCCTATCACTGATATTTGTGTACAAGCCATGTTTTTCTATCATTAAAGTTAGTGGCATTTTTGAAAAGTAAATAGGCCAAACTTATTAGAACTCATATGTAAATCACAACCACTTTCTTAATAGTTTTTCCTATTTAATAAACTCAATATCTAATTCAACAAAAAAGGCTGAGGAATGTTTGTGAAACATTAACTCTGTACTAAAAATGGTTAATGTAAAATTCCTTTAGACAAGTTATATACAAAGAGAATACTTCCATTTACTTAGAAGTTTAGTCAACTAAATCATAAGTATCACCAAATCTGCAAAGCCAGAACTCTAGTAAATATGAGCAAAACAATACACTTGCATCAGTTCAGAATCAGTATCATTCCTACTTACTGAAATTGTTACTGCCATTAAATATTTCTGAATCAATTTACAAATTCTTGATACTTATCTTAAGTTCATAGAATCCTTTCCCCTCTCAAAGCAAAACACATACATTTCACAAAGAACATGTCACATCTTATAGGCATAGCCATGTATTAAACAGTATTTAATGAGATCAAAACAATGCTTCGTAGTTACTTTTCTTGTTGCTAAGACACAATATCCAACATTCACAAGTTAAGAGGGGAAAGGTTTATTTTATTTAGGTTATAGTTTACAGTGCTCCCAATCCATAATCAGCTGCCTCCAACATAGGGCAGCAGAGCAGACAGTCACCGCAGAAGGAAAATAGTTCACAGTGGGCAGAAGGTACCAAACCAACAACAAGCACTGCTCTTTCTATCCCTTCTGTCTTATCCAGGTTGAGTCAAGTAGCACTCACACCCTTAACTCTAGTGCCTTTGATCCTAGCACTAAATGATCAATCTATCTTAGCACCACACACTCTAGATCCAGCCACCTTGGAAAAAGCTCCACTTTTGACTGCATGAGGCTTTGGGAGATGTCTAGATACAAGCCAGAATATGTTCCTGTATTTGGGGGGGGGGGCACAAAATCACTCACTACCAGAGCTCAAAATGGTTTGGGGGCTACTGCAACACGGATGGGGTAGTTGTCTAACTCAGTAATCTGTGCAGGCACAGCAAGTCCAGTGCCCTGTCTTTCATGTGTTCATTCTTCTGTTAACAAAGTTATAGAAGTATTTCATTGTAATACTTCTCAGTCTGCCCAGAATTTTCCAAAACCTCTCCAGTAAATACACAACCTGCTTAGTTCAAACTTATCATGTTTTGACTAAATAATTGTGCCTTTTGCTCACCATGGAAAATAACTGATTATACTTCTATAGTTTTCTATATAGATCATAAGCATTCTTAGCTAAGACATCTAGATTTTAGAAGGGGTTTTCTTATTTTCCATGAGTTTTGTTTTTTGGATTTTTTTATCTGTGTTCTTATATGTCAATCATTATTTAGTCTTCTTTTTAAGTGTTTGATTTAACGTGGGTGAAATTCATTTAAATTTCACTTCACTGATTGAAGAACATGACCTCTATAATCCCACTTTTGAGTTTTTTTGGTTGTTTGTTTGTTTTTGTTTGCTTGTTTGTTTTTGTTTGCTTGTTTGTTTTGTTTTGTTTTGTTTTTCAGGACTGGGGTTTGAACTCACAACCTTGCACTTGCCAGGCAGGCACTTGTGCCACAGAGCTATCTCCCCAGCGCCCCCCCTTTGAGTTGTTTGAGTAAAAGTCAGATTAACTATGTGTCATGTTGTTCTAACTTAAGAAAAGGGCCAAGTAAACCACAAAATCTCTCAAAAGATAAAAATGTACACAGCCAAATAGCAAAAGATCTGAAGCCCAATGTCTTTTTACCTGCATAGTAAGAGTAACAATATTGTGTGCAACAAGGAAAGCAAACAGAAGCATAACTCTGGTGCTTAGGAGGATCTCAAGACCAATGGCAGTCTTGCTTCACTTTAGTCCAGGATGTAGAAGAGAAAGTTGAATTAGCATTCAGATAGCACATATTAATGTAATTTCCTAGTTTTATAGAATATTTAGAATAATTAAAGAGAAGCACCACAAACTGAATTATCTTAATTTTAGTAAGACATTAGATGCATGTGTTTCTGAAATATGCATATACAAATACAAGAAAAGTTAAGAGTAAATGAGTATCAGTAGTATTCATTATAGTATTCTTAATACTTGTCTGTGTGCCTAGAATACTTCATAACTGGAAAACAAGAAAGTTAGGGTAAACCAGAGGAATAGCTCAGTGGCATAAGTGCCTGCCTGGCAAGCACAAGGTCTTGAGTTTGAGCCTCAGTACCAAAAAAAAAAAAAAAAAAAAGGTTTTTTTCTTATTATGTAATTAATTATTATATAATTAATAAAAATTCTAGTTCATAACAGACTGGAGGCTCTGCTCATTGAGTTTTCAGGCAAAGTAGGTGACATCGCCATTATTTCTACAGAATATTATAAAAGGAGTGAGTACCTGTAGGGTAAAAAGATGAGCGCATATTGTTTCAAAAACCCATGTGGACTCTCTATAAAAGAGTCCAAAATGTACTTCATATTGTATTTGAATACCTAAGTGAGTAGTGTCCTATAAATTCATCATACTCCAACTAAAAAGAAAAACTACATTGCAAGATACAGAATTTATGATGGAGCAATTCCTGCACATCTACTACAAGTATTTGGTAATCTTGAAAAGCCTCTTAAAATGATATAATAATCAAATTAGTGCAAATTTCTGACAGCAACAGATGTTTTGTTTTTAAGATTAGATTTCAGCATGTAGTCCAGGCTGAGCTTCAACTGAAGATCCTTCTACTTCATTCTCCTAAGTGCTGGGACTATAGACTTATGCCATCAGGCAGTAAAATAGTTTGCAAACATACTCAAAATGACCATAAAACCTAACTGACCATCATGGCACATGTCTGTAATCCCACCATTCAAGGCTGACGCAGGACAATTAGGGTAAGTTCAAGGTCAGCCTCGGCTGCATATGAGTTGAAGACCAGCCTAAAGAACTATGTATCAAGACCTTGTCTCAAAAAAAAAAAAAAAAAAAAAAAACAACTATCTGTGATACTAACATAATTATGAAAACACAATAATGAATCCATCAGCAATCGTATGCAGCATGAAAAATATATTCATAAGTAATCAACTGTAACAAAAACAAGTAAGTGTAGACAGTAAGCAATAATTCAAGTATCTTTTTAGTCAGACTGGTAAAAACCATTAAGGTAAATAATTATGGTTTAGTTCTGAAATTACCAAAGAAAATTCATGATTTTAAAGCTAACATCTGACGCACACTTCAGCTTTCAAGTAATTCATTTTTTTCTCTAATCATTTTATAAGTACAGTAAGTTTTATTTTTAAAGTGGATTTATATTTTAATCCTTTTTAAGTCATTCTTTGTAACAGTCTCCTAAACTTCAATGATAAAGAATAGAGAAATATTATGCTGACTAGTGTAATCATGAAGTATATTACATGACCTGCTAAAAATGCTGTGCAATGATACTAAGCTAGAATAATTGGGCTCACTGCAGAAATCTATATCTCTTGCTGATAAAGCAATGTTCTCTTCAGGTAAATCTGTCAACATTTTGTTGATTTTACATTTTTATCCCAAACAGAAGTTGCTGCCATACTACCTGACCTAAAGAAAGCAATCAGCAAATTTTCCATTCATAATTTTAGGAAGCAAGTTTTCCTTAAAGGTTTCATTATTGAATGAAATGAAAGTAGTACCAGAGTATAAATTTTCTTATACACTGATGAATATCTATCTATTCCTAGAAAAAATTTTCTACTATATTTCCACATTAGTACAGAAAAAATGAAATTGATCCAAAATGTTCCACATAGATGCCATGTACTACTCATCTACATTTAAAAACTAAGTTAAAAATTTGGGATAAATGTAGCATTAAACCAGTAAGGCATCAAGGTAGACTACTTCCACTTCATAAATCTGGAATGTATCCCTACCTTCCAAAACTCTATTGCTTTATGGGCTAGCGAGATGGTTCAGCAGTCTAAAGCACCTGTTTAGGCAAGCTTAGGCAACCACAGGGATTGCAGTTCAATCCCTGGTACCACATGCTGCCCCAGCCTGGTAGGCTGAGCCAGCCATAATAAAAAAAAAAAAAAACCTCTATTGCTTTAACTGTACCTCAGATAAATTGTACATTTGACAAATACTCATTGAAGAGAACTATCTGCCAGGAACTAGGCACAAAACAGTGAATAAAACAAAAATCTCTCACTCTGTGGAGGTTACAGTTTAGTGTAATTTAAGCGTCCTGAGGTCATTTCTCTGCAATGTATTTTTTAAATGTATTTTTCACTTGCTCTTAACCACCCAGCAGAAAAGTTTAACCATGAAGCATAAAATGTAAAGCTAGATTAGTATGCTGAGCTGTAAAAGGCTTAAATGAATAGCTTCCATCATTGCCAGTTCTGCCAATTACCCACTGTGATTATGGAATATTGGACTATAAAACTACTTTCTCTTAGTTCAATGAGAAGTAATTTTTTGTACCAACAATGATTAGAAGAATTATCATGTCTACATCCTGTGCTCTGTATAACTACAATGAGGACAACAATATGCATTACATCAATTAATGGGAATGTGTTGCTAACATTTTTGAAAATGTCACATTGTTATTTCTTTTTTTAAAGTAATTTATTTTATTTTATTTCTTGTTTCAGAACTTTTGTTTATTTATTTCTATGGCCGGCTCAGCCTGCCCTGAGGGCACGGCTGGCACAGCATGTGGTGCTGGAGATTGAACCGCGGTCCCTGCAGCCACCTAAGCTTTCCTAAGCAGGCGCTTTAGACCACTGAGCTATCCTGCCAGGCCCCTCACATTGTTATTTCTTATTTAAAGAAAAAACAACTCCAAAAAATGTATTTATTACAGGGTGTATAGTGTCTCACTACACAGATCAGACTTGTAGTGATCCTCCTGTTTTCAGCCTCCCGAGTGCTATGATTACAGGCATGTGCTACCATGCCAGGTCTTATCCCTGTCTCAGCACACCCTAGGGGCAGGGCCAGCACTGAATAGAAACTTTTTTTTTTTTAGCCCCTAACCCTAACCCTTCCCCTAAGAAACTTCTTGACTGATATCCTTTTACTTACTTTCTACCATTTCTACTTACAGTGAATAGCAGCAAACCTTCACATTTCAACAATGTTAAAAGTTTCTGCCATTTATAGCTCTCAGAAATTTCTAAACTGTCAAATTACCCTTCATCAATCTTGAGCTTTCCAAAATAATTGGTTTAAAGTTCTTTTCTAGCTAGATATAGACAGTTTCTCTTCCTAATATTATTAATTATTCACTAGAACCCATAAGCTAAAATGGCCTCTCCCATTCCAAATCTATGATTAAAATCTTTGTAAAAGTTACCTACAGGTTCTGGAAGAATATATGTTCCAAAGAAACACACAATAAGACATTAATTATTTAACAGAGAGAGCATCGAATTAACCAACAATTTTTGGTTCCTGTTTGTCATGAAACTGTAATGTGACCCATTTTAAAAATGACTTTAAATTTCAAAATCAACATCTGAAACATTTTCAAGGGCCCTAATGGTTTCTAATCAGCACTATCTTTTGCCTATAGCTTTAAAAACAATTTTACAATGAAAATTGTTCACCTAATTATAAAAGAAAATTGATATAATTTGATAGCAAATTTTAAATGTTTTAAACAATTTGCAATGAAAGGATTTTGAGGCTAATCCAAATTTCTAAGCCAAAAAAACAAGAAAAAATGTAGCTACAAAAAAAGTCATTAAGCAGTTAAATAGCCACACTTTAATCTCCAGAGTGTAAGTTTCTTCTTTTTCTCATCAAGGTTACAGAAACCTCATTTCTGTAAGAAACTACAAAAGCACAAATTCCACTCATGATCTAGATGACCTATTTCTAAATCTGCAGTCACCCACGCACTACAAACCCAAACTTAACAATCTAAAGCAGCTTAAGGAAGAATGATGATATGCCACCTGCAGCCTCAAAACTCGTATCAAATGTCTTTTAAATGTTGATACTCTTAAAAAATAAAATAAAATGTTCATATTTTCACCCAATAATGCCACTTCTTCAAGCTAATTTTAGAAAGACAAGCACGAATAAATGCTCACACAAATTTATGTGCAAGGATGTTTAACTGTACTGTTATCTCCGTGAGAATAATGTAGTAAGATACAAAAAACAAAAACAGAGCCAGTGGGAATGAAAAATAATGTATTCACAATGAAATGTTACCATCAGTTCATAGGGTTGGGGTGGCACGTGTGTGTTACCACAGCACCTGAGAGTTTGCAGCAGTGGAGGATAGGAAGACAGCTGTGTTCAAGGCCAATAGTGAGCTCGAGGCCAGCCTGAACTACACAGCAAGACCTTGGCTCAAAAAAATAAATAATCAAAAGCAAAAACAAAAGTGTTTCTAACTTACACAGTATAATAAGTACTTTTAACTAAGAAGATGAAAATAAAGCAATAGTTACAGTATCACTCTAATTCTTGGAGATAAAATTTAAATCTAAAATTGAAGAATCGGGGCCTGGCGGGATGGCTCAGTGGTCTAAAGCGCCTGCATGGGAAGGCTTGGGCGGCTTCAGGAACCGCGGTTCGATCCCCAGCACCACATGCTGCGCCAGCCCTAAAAATGAGTGAATAAACAAACAAAGGTTCTGAAACAAGAAATAAATAAATAAATAAATAAATAAATAAATAAATAAATAAATAAATAAATAAATAAAATTTAAAAAAATAAATAAAATAAAATAAAATAAAATTGAAGAATCAACTCAAATTCAAATTCAAATTATCAAGGTACTTAATTCCTGTGCCTGTAACCTCACTCACATAATAAGGATAATAAAATCCTTTAGGGATACCCTAAAAAGTGTAGAAGATGAAAAATACTGGAGTTTGACATATAGCAAGCATTCTCAATAAGTGTTATTTATTAACTTCTATAACATGTGCTGATAGGAAACAAAATTTGAAACTTTCCCAAGAAAGTAATGAAGAAGTGAAGTTTTCAAAATTCTAGCACACCTAAAATCACCACTACTGGGTATTAAGATAGCTTGGTGCTCTAAGAAACTGCCTGGCAAATGCAAGAACCTGAGTTCAATCCCCGGTACTGCATGCAGTGCTGGCCCTGGAACTCAGGTACAATGTGTCAGCCCCAAAACCAAGCATGTAATCCTAGCACTAGGGAGGCTGAGATAGGATCACTACAAGTCTGAACTATGCAGTAAGACCCTGTACCAAATAAATAAATAAATAAATAAATAAATAAATAAGTAAGTAAGTAAGTAAGTAAGTTAATAAAAGATTTTTTAAAAATAAAATCACCACTTTAATTCACATAACAGGAGGGTTAATTTTTTTTCACATCTTTCAATACACATTAAGCATCATACCCAATTGGAATTACTATACATTATACAATTTCCAGTGGTAACAAAACATTTCATAACAACATCATCTTCATTTAACCAGACAAAGCAATAGGTTTACTCTTCACTACTGTATATAACATCAGATGAGTACTGTGATTGGTAGCCTTTATACACAACTTTGATTTTTCTTTTGAGTTTCAACAAGAATTGCTATCTCAAAAGGAGAAAAATGCACTTGACTTTCCAGCCCCTCTGGCCTGTCTGGAATGCAGACACACACTGGCTGCTCAAAAATGCTCACATTTGCCTTTTTTCACTGAGTCCTTTAAAAGCTACTTATGGACTTTTCGTTTTGTTTTTTTGGCGCAAATGCTTGTCAGACTATTTCTTTTTCCATTTATTCCATTCAAAAGACCTTGCTTTTCTTTTATATCACTCCTAACAGCCCATTCTCAATTTCAGTGTTCAAAATTCCAGTACCTTTTTCAAAAAGATGAAGATTTTCCTTTACCCATCTTTGTTAGAAATACACTTTGAAATATTTACAGATGGAATTCAATGACAGAGTGAATGCAGCACAATCATCAGGAGCTGAGAAAAAGGAGCAGGCATAGAGGGGTCAAGAATTGGATCAATATTTAAGCTACAGAATGGGCACACAAATTTTTATTCTACTATTTTCTGTTTAAATACTTTTTAACCCAACTTTAGTGGAAGGAAATTGTTTTAAATATATCTTCATATGTAAATATAATGATTAAAATAACTTTCATAACATAACTATCTATGGTTTATCTTCTATATAGATCTTATAGGAACAGTAATTCAGTGATTATAAAACTCAAATATGTAAGCCAAAACTCAAAAGTGAAGTAAACAACTACAGTATTTAGAATCTCTCAATTACACTTGCCAGTAAGTCCCACAGATAAAAATAGACTACAATGCATTTTTCCAAACTCTGGCTTCAGCAAACCATGCTGATTCTCCAAAACAATATTAGTATTTATATTGTGCACTACAAGAATACAATTATGCCTCTGTATGTGCCCACATGAATATTTGATAAGTACTTTTATTATGTACTAGTATTAAATAATCCAAATTCTCTGGGTAGTTAAATCACATCTTGGTACCAAGTTAGGCACAACATAAACAAGACTCACAAATTTAAACAGAGCCACCAAAGGGGTTTATGTACCCAGAGGTTTGGGAGCAAGACTTCAGAAAGAAACAAAATAAGCAAAATAAAACTGCTTTATTGCATGTCTTTTGCTGAGATCTACTGTGGGAAAATATCACCTGATTTCTGAGTAGAGAACACTTCACTTTAGAGGAATGTTGTGAAAACAGGAGAGTAACTGGCATTTCTAGAGATCAAAGTAGCAACGGATGCTCTTCAGATTTAAAGAAAGGATGGAGTGGGCAGAATCAAGCAATGTTTTTCAAACTTTTCACCATAATAAAATGAAACACATTATAAAAATGTTCTTACCACGTATTTTATGTAACCCAGTTATGTACATATATGATTTCATGTGATGCATGAAACACCTGCACTCTATTTTGATAGGCCCAACCACCATGCTTGGGGGGAAATGCCTGATATTTTAGCTATTTCCCATCTTCTGAGTTTGTATGTTCCCAGACTAACACAAACCTGGTCTGTGTCTCCACCCACATATCAAGCAAATGAGACCCGGAAGCAGATAGGAAAACACAATCAGAATAATCTCGAAAATTTCTTCCTGTTCTAAATAAAATACTGCAGTTCTGGGGCTGGGGAGATAGCTCAGCACTTGCTTGGCAAGCGCAAGGGCCTGAGTTCAATCCCCAGTTCCAGGAAAAAAAAAAAAAACTGCAGTTTTCAGAAGGAGCTCTGAGACTGATACCTTAAACAGTACACACCCCCATTGTATTTCCTACAAAGACTAGCAAAGTGGCTTTCATTAAACACGCTAAATAAAAATTTACTAAGTTCAACTGAAAGCATGCAATTAAACATAAATGTAAGGTTCTCAGACACTTAAATATGTTTCCCATACATTGGTAAATGTAAAAATCAAGCCCACTTAGGGATACTGCTATTAATGACAAGAAAATAACCAAATCATAGGCCTAATTCTCAACAAAAGTAACAGTAAGAAGACTGAGCAATTAAAACTTTCATAACTCAGTCATGATCAACTAATCTTTTCTTTTTTTAAGACCATCTTGCTAAGTTATTCAACTTAGCCTTGAACTTGCAATACACCTGCCTCAGCTACATGGGTGTACATAGCACTCCTGTGTCCACAGGACTCTTAAACCCAGCAGTTCGTGGCTCGTGAGACCTACTTTGCTGATGTCTTCATAAGAATCTTTTTTTTTAAAAGTCAATGACATCAGAGTTTTCTTATACACATTAACTTTCAATAAGCCATTACAATTTAATGGGAGAGGCTAAAAAGGGTCTACTCCAAAACTTATGATTTTAAATCACAATAAAAACCTTTTATAACAAAGATAACAAGGCCAATCCCTTTACTTTTTATAATTCATTATAAAAGCTATATGACACAATAAAATACGCATTTCTCAACATAACTTGAAAATTATACAACTCTCTTTCCAAAGGTTTAGCTAACATTCCCAGTACTTTGAACTTTGAATTAATTTTGAAAAAAATCTAGAATTTTACCAAAAGTAACATAATTTCTGAGATTTTTTAAAATAAGGACAATATTTATAAATATTTTTGTCACTTCAAATAGAAAACAGTATATTTACCCGTCACCAATAGTAAAACTTCAGCTTTGTTTCACATTTTTCACTTTTCTTTGAATTTCAAAATAATACTTATTAGCTGTGTCGTAGTGGCGCACACTTGTAATCCCAGCACTTGGGAGGCTGAGGCAGGAGGATCACTGCAAGTTTGAGACCAGCCTGGCTACAAAAGTGAGCTCAAGGCCAGCCTGAACTGCATAACAAGATCCTGTCTCAGACAAAAAAAAAAAAAAAGACAAAATAATGATTACTACAACCTAAAATGAAAAATCTTTTTAAAATTTCATGCATCTTTTTTTTTCTTTCTTCATGCCTCTTTTTTTTTTCTTGGAACCAGTATCGATTAGAAAATTTGTCACGTCTGCACCCTGTGCTCTGTATATAACATTTGTGAGGACAACAATATGCAGTGTCTCAACTATTGTGAATATGCTACTAACATGTTTTGAAACTCTCATATTGTTATCTCTTATTAAAAGTAATAAAAATTAAAATAATAAATAAAGTTAACTACAAAAAAAATTTCATGCAGCAGAGATTTAAAAAATAAAAAACTGAGACTCTGGACTGGCAAAGAAGAAAGAAGACTGGGGCCACTGAGGTGCTGAGGGATGGTTAATAGTGTCTCTATAGGTTTCTCCCTAATGAACTGTCCAAGTGGAAGGATGCTGGTTAATACTGAGGCTTTCCTACAAGCACAGAGACCTGTGTCTAACTCTAAGAGCCTATCTAAATTCCTAGAATCTATACTAAAAGGCACATATCACCATTAGGAAAGAAATGGCAGATAAGCTTAGCAAGAAAGCACATACCCACAGCCAGTTTGAGGTACACTGTGAGAGAGGTTACTAATTAGATTCCAAGAATGGTCAGGTAGCAAGGGAACAGGCATCAGCTGGTGTAGAGAAGGCAACAGGAAAAGGGTTCTCTGGAGAAGTGCTCACAGCAGAAAACTGGGCTGACAATCTATAGCTCTCACAATGGATTCTTGCCTCTTTAAAGAGCTAGTTAGCTGTTGACTTTTAAAAAGCCATTTAAATTCTATATTCAGACTCAGCATTAGGCTGTCCAACTGCCCGCCTCCATGCCCTAGCTCCCAATGTGACCATCTCCAGAGCCAGGGCTACCATGGACCCAAGAGTTACACAACAGCTCCTGGCTCCACCCCAATCATCTTGCTATTGCCTCCTCCCATGTCTATGAAAAGAAGTATTGTGCGGGATACAATTTATACCAATTGACAATTCCTCTCACTCTAGAAATGTTTAAAGGATAATAAGCAATTTATTTGGATCAAAAATCCCTGTACAGAAAACAACACTTTTCAAAGTTCATAACAAAACAACATTCCAAATCAGTTTGGTCATTATGGATGACCATATAGAACAGACCACATAGCCTCAACCTTCTCATTCCAGTACACATCCACGAAGCCTGAAAGGACATGCATACAAAAAGCATTGAGGGCCCTCCCACTGCAACCCATCAACAAGCTTTATTCTTCAGAGCAGTTAATCTAAGAAAGTTACAAATACTTTATAGGAAGGTAGAATTCAAAAGTATCTCACTGAACTCCAGGAAATAATGTTCTAGAAAGCCAAATTAAATATCTAAGAATAGCAACCACTAAACAAAACAGAAATAATTTCCAAAGGTCTACTGCAAAGGACCAGCCAGGTTAGGTGCTTTACACATATTACTTCATTTTCACAGAAACAAATTTGTAAATTCTGCAAATGTTCAAATTTACAGCTATAAAAAATGACAAAAGTATTAGATGAATTAAAAATGGTACACATTTGGATTATTTTCTATTTTAAAAGAAAAAGCTTTTATATAAAGCTACAATAGAAGGGGCTAGGTAGGGGCTGGGGAGATAGCTCAATGGAATAAGTGCTTGCCTGGCAAGTGCAAGGTACTGAGTTCAATCCCCAGTCCTGCACCCCCCCCCCAAAAAAAAAAAGAGGCTAGGTAAATAGCTCTGTGGCACAAGTGCCTGCCTGGCAAGTGCAAGGTTGTGAGTTTGAACCCCGGCCCTGCAATAAATAGATAGATAGATAGATAGATAGATAGACAGACAGACAGACAGACAGACAGACAGATAGATAGATAAAATCTACAACAGAGGAAATAGTACTAAAAATGTAATTATGATTTCAGCATGTTCTGTTTTCTTTCTTTCTTTCTTTCTTTCTTTCTTTCTCTTTTGAGACAAGGTCTTGCTCTTTATATAATTCAAGCTGCTCTCAATTCATGGCAATCCTACTGCCTCAGCCTCCTAAGTTCTAAATGGGATGATAGGTGTGAGCAATAAATTCTTATACTGTTACCTCAGAACAGAAGCCTGAGATCGTTCAAAAAAGATAGACTTAAGAACTTTGGCAGACTCTGGGAAGTCTGTAAGACTCTAGTAAGACATTCTTTCACTACCAGCACACAAGAGTGGAGCTTCTGCTGGTCCACTCCAAACTTTTAAGAACTTAGGAGGACTCTGAGTAGCCTGCAGGACACAAGAAAGCTACGATCTATGGGCTCAGTGCAAGCAAGTACAGAGTTTTCTAGAGCCATTTAAAAACGATGGCAGACTCTGGGCAGCCTGTGAAACTGTCTGGGTGATTACTACAAGCTTCAAAAATACCAAAACACAGGAGGAGCAAAAGGCAATCTCAATCCTCTAGCCAACCAAGAACAAATCTAGCAGATGAAGACATACAACAACTTGGAAATCACACACTTGACCTATCTGAAATAATAGCAACTGAAGTAAAGAAACAAGTGCCATCAGTCTATACAAGAAAGAAGAGCAGAAATTATCTCTCAGGTCCAAAAAGAAAGGGTAACAATCATGAAACAATTGCTTAGCACAGCTAAAGAAGACACAGATAGAAAAACAGAGAATGGTTTTGGCCCTAGCCCTTCAAGGTCAGTGGGGACTCAGGACGTAAGAGAACCTGTACAATAACATTCTATAACCCAGTGGTATCACAAACCTCCTGTTCAAGGAGATCATGCAGCAATAGAGGAAAGGGATCAACAATGTATAGTGTGCCTATGGAAAGTCACCTAGAAAGAAAAAATTCTCCCAGGCTTTCACAGAGAGCAAAATGGTCAAGTAATGGCTGTGACTCATCCAGATGGCTGACATTGATACAAGTTCTACAAAACACTGTACATGGTCTCAAGGTAAATCCAGAGGGGATTTGGCTGAACTTGTCAGATATGAAAATTACATGCTTTATTATACAGGTCTTGCTTTAACTTGTCCTTACCCACCCAGCAGAAAAGTTTAACCACAAGGCATAAAAAGTAAAGCTAAATTAGTATGCTGAGCTATATAAACAGGCTCAAGTCATCAGCTTCTGACATTTCCAGTTCTGCCAATAACCCACTATTATTACAGAATATTGCTCTATGTGTACAACTACTTTCTCTTAGTTCAGTAAGAAGAAATATTTGTACTAATAGTATTTAGAAAACTTATCATGTCTGCATCTTATACTCTGAACAACTACTATGAAGACAACAATATGCACTGTATCAATCACTGTGGCTGTCCTACTAACGTGTTTTGAGATTATCTCAATGTTATACTCATTAAAAGTAATAAAAAATAAAAATAAAGACAAATAGAGTATGGAAAAATGATGGAAATGATGGAAACACTGAATGAACAATACAGAAAAAGAACTAGAATGCATGAAACTGATACAAACAGATATCCAGGATATTAAGAACACCATTGAAAGCTGGCAGAACTGCTTAAAAAAAAACTGAAGATAGGCTTTCAGACCTCTATGACTGTCTTGCTGCTAATGAATGAAAAGTAAAAGATCTTTTAAAACGAAGCTGGGCCATGGTGGCACACACCTGTAATCCCAGTACTTGGGAGGCTGAGGCAGGAGGATTGGTGCGAGTTTGAGACCAGCCTGGGCTATAAAAGTGAGCTCAAGGCTACCCTGAAATACATAGTGAGACCCTGTCTCAAAAAGACAAAAATTAAAAAAAAATAAAAGATATACAAATCCTGAATAACCCAATAACCAAAAATGCAATTGAAAATGTAACTCAAAAAAAAAAAAAAAAAAAAAAAAAAAAAAAAAAAAAAAAAAAAAAAAAAAAAAAAAAAAAAAAAAAAAAAAAAAAAAAAAAAAAAAAAAAAAAAAAAAAAAAAAAAAAAAAATACTACCAACTAAGAAAAACACAAGTCCCAATGGAGTAACAGCAGAATTCTTTAAGAAATTTAGATAAGATTTAATGCTAGTTTTTCTCAAACTCTTCAATGAAATTGAAAGGAAATCAATTTTCCCACACTCATTCATGGAGACAAATATTACTCTGATTCAAAACCAGAGATCCAACTAAGAAAGAGAACTACAGGCCAATCTCTCTAATGAATATGGATGCAAAAATCCTCAATAAAATACCAGCAAACAAAATGTAGCAAATTGTCAAGAAGATTATAAATCACGATCATGTGAAATTCTTTCCAAGAATGCAGAAATGGTTCAACAAATACTAATCCATATATACAATACACCACCTCAA
>PVJA010027138.1:0-21816 GCA_004027025.1 Myocastor coypus
TGGCCGCTTCGCGAGGCCGCCTCCTGCGAGGTAACCTCAAGGTGCAACCGAGGGAGCTCCCGGCGTGGCGAGGACCCCGAGTGTGGGCGTGAGCGCCAGGCAAGGAGCAGAGTTTTAAACCCTCCCACCTCGCTCAGGTCTGGTGTCTCAGCTTGGAACGCTTTCCGCTAAACCGCATCTCCCGGGAGATTTGACTTTCACCGATGCAGGGAAAATGTAGGGCTGGCAATAACATTTACAATTATTGAGAAAAAAAAAAAAAAAGAAAGGAATGTTTTGAAGAGCGAGGGGCAGGACGCGGAAGCGGAGGGTGAGAAGGGGCGTAATGTTAAAATCTCTACCAAACCAAGAGAAAGCTAACTGGCCGCGAGTTGGTGGCAACTTATTGGCGTTGCTTAAGTGTCCTCAGATTAGCCGACAGCTCTTTTCCTAAAAAAAAAAAACTGAATAAAAGCCCTCAAAGCTGGAGCAGTTAAGTGGTGTCACTAAACTCAATCTCAGAGCAATTACGGAGTTAATTCACATAATAAGCAAATCATACAGATGACAGATTATTATATGAACAGAGACAAATTGTTGCAGAAAATATTTTGATACTGATTGTTTCATTAGTAATGTTAAGCATCTTTATGGCTGTTTCTTTCTGGAGACTCACGTGTTAAACTGCTCACTGGAAAATAAACAAACGGAAATGGTTTGAATTCGTTGTCTCTGCCATTTAACTGTATATTTTCATTAGCATTGTTAGCACGATTATCGGTAGTTCCATTGGATATTTCACATGACACACTCCAGGGTGGAATAACTGTTACTCAGAGAGAGAAAAAAAATGTTAACATAAGGTGAGATTAAATAGTACTCAAATTTGAAAACTGATGCCATTGATGTTTAAGAAACATTAAATATTCTCTCCCAAGGCTACTAGAGAATTTAATCTGCACATGTCCTAGCTAACTGGAAGCAATTTAAATGGTTATTCGTTACAGAAGAGAAATAACACAGGTAATTTTAGTAGAAATTTGAAAAAGTTATATTTCACTTAACAAAAAAGGGAAATATAATTTATTTTTCATTTTGTCAAGAAAGCTCTGCACACATGAGGATGTTCTGTATAGTTATACCACATTAGGAGGCATATATATATATATATATATATATAATATATATATATATTCAAAAGGATTAACACAGGTTAAGGAAAACAACTGAACCCTTTGTAATTCAAATAAAGCTTCATTGTTGCTGAAATTTCTAAATTAAAAAATCTCTAATAACTACCACAGAAAAGTAGGTGAAAGGCGAAATTTTACATTTCCCAGGCTTTATTCCTTTTCTCAGAAACTGGAGCATTACCTAGCAAACTGGATTTGAGAGGAGGTGGAGAATTATTTTAAAAAGAAGAAAGAAGAAACTGAAAGAATATTCACTTATGAAAAATATCTCCATAAATCTTAGATACATTTGTCTTACAAACAATAAAACAAAAAAGCCAAATTTGTTTAAATTACCCTTAAATTTTATTTACTCTTAAATAAAATTATCCTTAAATATGAATATTCAAGAAATATCACCAAAAAATACTGTTATTATTTTTTTTTTTTCTTTCCAGTGGCACTGGGGATCAAACTCAGAACCTTGTGCTTGTCAGGCAGATGCTTATGCTGCTGAGCTATCTCTCTGGCCCTAGTCCTCTTCTCCTCCTGAGCACTAATTTAACTGCAATTTTTTTTCTCGACTCATCAAAGCAGTGTTATTTCCTAGGAGACCCACTCTGCACGTGTAGTATTCACATCCCTGAAGAGCTACTAACTTTGTGGTGCTAAACATTGCGTGAGGCTCCAACCTCATACCTATGGAGTGACTGAGAATTCATTCAGAGAAGAATGTCACTTGTATGAGACATTTCAAAATCATATCACTTGAAAATATTAAAGGAGTTAAGTTTAGGCTCATGGGAAGAAAGATTTGGGGTTAATGGTCACATTCTGTTAAATTCCATCTTTAAGCTACTGTCGAGTTAGAACTTGTCATAAAATTTACTATGAAGAAATAAAACTTTGGGGCCCGGCAAGATGGCTCAGTGGTCTAAAGCGCCTGCTTAGGAAACCTTAGGCAGCTGCAGGGACCAAGGTTTGATCCCCGACACCACATGCTGCACCAGCCCTGCCCTCAGGGTAGGCTGAGCCTGCTATAAAAATAAACAAACAAACAAAAGTTGTGAAACAAGAAAAAAAAAATTAAAAAAAAAAAAGAAATAAAACTTTACTTTGCAGCTGGAGAAATGAACACGATGATCTGAAGCCTTTCCAAATTATAAAGTTTTTTAATAAGTCACTAAGCAATGAATTCCTACAAAGCCAGACAATATTTGCTCCATCTAGCTTAATGCTTAGAACATTCTAGATTTGCTAGCAAAGAAGTTGAGACTTGAGTTTCTTCTGGTTATTTACATTGAAGCTCTACATGAAAATTTTTAAAAATGTAGAAATACATTGTTTTTGATGGTAGACTTTTCCTTGATTTTATTTCTGAATTTTTAGAATTTAGCAGTTTTTACAGGAATAGATACCAACTGGCTTCATAAACTTTGTGAAGTTGATTTTCTTCAATGACTGTAGTAATTCCTACTGTTGTACTGTTGATCAAATATAATCATGAACAAAAATCACGTTTTTAAAGATATTTGCTTATATAACTTATCATGGTTTTTTGGTTTATTTATTTATTTATTGTCTTCTTTTTCTTTTCTTTCTTTCTTTCTTTCTTTTTTTGAGCTTCCGCCATTGTTTATTGACACACAGGTGGGCTCTATAGCAACAAGCCTGCAGGTGGTGAGCGGAGTGTGCACATTGAGTGAGGTCGCAGAGAATGGTGCGCAGGTTAAGTAGGAAGGCTGAGGTGACTGCGGAGGGCATCTGAGCACTTGGGGTCAGGACCAGTCTGGCACGCCAATCCAGTGTCCCGTGTCCTCAGCCCCCATGCTGGCCACCATGGCTGGGTTCTCTGGCATCTCCTTTCTGTAGGAACTCAACAGAAGGAGGCAAAGCTGCTGCCCTCCTGCAACCAGCTCTGGGGACCTCCTTTCTCAAAATCCCTTGCTGAGGTGAGGATACATCCCAGTCAGCCAGCTCTGGGCCACTATACCAGGTTAAGGACTAATCACAGAGATGCAATCTTTCCAGTATCCCAATTTGCCAGTACCACACTATAGCCCAAGTGAGATGGCTTGGGGGAAGGGGATGGGAAAGGAGGCTGAGAGGGGCTCCAGGGCCTTCAGGGCACAGGCAGAACACGCGTGGTGTTGCTGAAGCTGGAGCTGGGGCACCACCTGGTCAACCCAGTGACCACATCTCCTGTCTTGAAGAAGCCTCAAGCCTTGCAAACATTCATGGCCAAGTTCCCACGCAGGTCCAAGTCCCCAGCCCATGCCTGCTGCACAGGGTCCTTGCACAGCACGGGAAAGATGCTGTGGTACAGGTGCACCTGGCGCACCGTCTGAGGATTGTGTTCACAGTGATGATGGGGGCCCAGGGACAGTACCATCAGACTTGGTGAGCACGATTATGGGCCTGCTGCAGCACTTGAAGGAGGCCTCCATGGCACCCATGGCAGTGGCTTCTATGGTGTCACTGGTAATGCGAGCCAAGCGGTCCAGCTCCTCAAATAACTATAAGTGGTAGATGGCAGCCTCAGCCTCTCGGGCAATCAGGTGCTACATGCACACAGCCTCTGGTGAGTAGTAGCCTTGGGCTGTCTCCTTGGACAGCATGATGCAGTTCGCCCCATCCAGGACAGCACTGGCTACATCACTGTCCTCAGCCTGCATGGTCTGGAACTTCTTGATCATGCTCTCCAGCATCTGTGGGGCGCTGATGACTGGCTTCCCCATGCAGTTGGAGCGCTCAATCATCATCTTCTGGGCCAGCAAGACCTTCTTTACAGGAATCTCGATGCTGAGGTCACCACGGGCCACCATGATGCCATCGCTGGCGTCCAAAACCTCACTGAACGTCTGCTCACCTTTGTGGTTCTCGATCTTGCTGATGACCCTGAGGTTCTTGTCCTTCTCCCCTAGGACCTGCCATACCACATGGACATCAGCAGCCTTGTGGGTGAAGGATGCAAACACCACATCCACATCTTTACCCTGAATTTTAGGTCCTTGATGTCCTTCTCAGACACAGCAGGTAGGTCCACAGCAGCACCAGGGAGGTTTACTCCCTTTTTGCTGCCAGAGAGCTACCGTTTTCCACCTCAGTCATCAGAAAGTCAGTACCTTTCTCCTTCACCAGCAGGGAAATAAGGCTGTCATCATCCACGTAGATCTTGCTGCCCAGGTCTGCCACCATGCAGATGTTCTTGTAGCCCAACCACAGCACCATCTCATCATATTTCTCCATGTAGGCATCGTCCCGTGTGATCTCGAGTGGGGCTCCCTTCTTGAGCTCCACTTCAGCAGTGCTGCTGTCCTTGATGAGCCAGGTTTGGATCTCAGGTCCCTTTGTGTCCAGGGCTACAGCCACTGGCCAGTAGAGAATGGGGTCAGAAGCGAAGCTCTCCACAGTTGTATGCATGTTCTTGATGGTCTCCTCATGGTCCTCATGAGTTCTGTGAGAGAAGTTCAGCCCAGCCACATTCATCCCAGACCTAATCATCTCCTTCAGGGTCTCCACCAAGCAGGAGGCTGGGCCAATAGTACAGATGACGCTGGTGTTGCGGGCCATAATGGGGGCTGAGTCGATGTCCAGGCAGGTGCTCCAGGAAGGTCTCAGTCATGTGTCTAGCTGTCTCCCTAAAAGCAGTGGTTCACAACCTGTGGGTCATGACCCTGACAGGGATCAAATGACCAAAACATAGGAGTCACCTAAAGCCATTGGAAAATACATATTTAAACCCATGTTATGCCATGGTGAAATGTTATTTATTGGAATTAGTAATTTGAAGTAGCCACCAAAATTATTTTTTGGTTTGGGGTCACTGCAACATGAGGAGCTGTATTGTGGGGTCACAGCATTAGAAAGGTTGAGAACCACTGCTAGAGCCTCATGCAGTCATGGTGCAGGGACTTCTAGAGTTTGAGACTAACTTATGATTCACTGGGATTTTAGGTCTTAGCACTGCTGGGATTATGGATGTGAATGCTACACCCAGTTTGGGGCAGAAAGCCTGAATGTAATACAAGAAAGACAGAGAGACAGACTTGCTCTCTGGTGCCACTGTTGATGCTACTCCTCCGTTTTGTTCTTTCTCTTTGCTACCATCATGAACTGCTGCTCTCTGTCTGCCCTGAGCTGCTCTGCTTTGGACGCAGCTGAGTATCAACTGAAACCTCCAATAACTGAGCTGAATAAACCTTTCCTTCCTTCAATTTGGGTGTTGGGTATTTGTCCCAACACCGAGAGAAGGGTAACTGAGATATAGCATTTGCATATTTGTTTAATCATTTGCTTATTTATTTAAACAATTCAACCCAGGATCACACGGAGTTCTAGCTCCACCTCTTTTTTTTTTTTTTTTTTTTTTTTTTTTTGAGACAGAGTTTCACTAAGTTGCTAAGTTGCCTAGGCTAGGTTCAGACTTGTGCCCCTCCTGCCGTAGCTTTCCAAAGTGTGGAAATTGGAGGTGCACATACTGTGCTCGCATATCTACACCACAGAATGATATTAGTTATGACTGTTTCCTCACTCTGTAGCCTTCACAGAGATTTCAGACTCTTAATGATCTTTGTCAACTTGTGGCCTATGATCATCCAGTCTCTCTACCCAAAAGGACTGGTGGATTACTGGATCTCTTGCAAATCTCATAGTCTAAACTTTAGGATTGGGGCCCGGCAGGATGGCTCAGTGGTCTAAAGCGCCTGCTTAGGAAAGCTTAGGCAGCTGCAGGGACCGTGGTTCTATCCCCGGCACCACATGCTGCGCCAGCCCTTCCCTCAGGGCAGGCTGAGCTAGCCATAAAAATAAATAAACAAATAAACTTTAGGATGACCTTAGAATTTATAGTCCATTTCTTTTGAGAATAAAAGACATGCCATTAATGCTTACATTCAGATAACAGGTGCAAATCATGTCTCTCCTGAAAGTAGCCACATAAATGATGTACGATCAGCCTCTGAACCTTAGGTCATGCTTTCTAGAATTATTCTGGAGGCATCAGAAAGATCCTAGCAGGCTTCCTATACTAGAAGAAATATATCCAATCACCTTGGGTCCCTTAGATTTTGACGTACTGCTGAACACGGGGCCTTAGGATGTTTTGTAGGACTGTGGAGGTAGAGATAAAAATTGATCCTAAAATTCAGACTGTTACTCCTGGGAAGAGAAAACTATCTTCTATGAAGACTGCTCTTCCACCATCATGTTAATCCCCAAATTTTCAGACAATAAAGATGGTCACAGGGCTAAATTGACCTAGGGACCCTGAGCTGTTAAATCCTCAACTGGCCTTTGGACATAGTTCCATATCAGAGTCAGGGCCCGCCTGTCTGATAGTGAACAGCAATTTCCATATCTCTTTGTTGACCTGTTCCCTCATTTCCCAGCCTTCCCTTGAACAGCTCAAATGTTTTACAGGCCTAATATAATTAACCTTCCCAGATTCTTTCACTTTTTCTATGCCTTTGTAGTACAGCACTGCCTTAATCTTTCCTTTCCATTCCTTCCTATCTGTTGACATTTCAGCTCTTTGCTTTCCTCTTTTCATATTATTCTTTCTATCTAGATGCCATGGCAGGAAGCCTGCCTAGTGGAAGGCCAAAGTTAACATGTGAGGACCAGATTGAACAACTAGGAGACAGACTAGATGGGAAGAGCAGGAGATGGCTAAAGATACTCAAGACCCGCACCAATTTACAAGATAGGGGACAAGATGCAATTCACAGTTTGGGAGGAACCAGGAAAGGGACAGAATTTAAACCTTAATGTCATTATTTAAAATATCAAGATATGAGGTGCATGTATGTTTACCATCACATAATTTTTGAATTCTAACAGCAACCAAGAAATTGTGAATATGAACATAAATCTGAATGCTTATTGTTGACTATTCAGTAGAAAAACAGAGATGGGGATAAAGTACACAACTTTTTTCTTTTTTAATGTGTTTGGTACAGGATCTCCCTACGCAGCTTGGGCTCCTAGTGATCCTGCTGTTTTTAGGCCCCCAGCGCTGGGATTACAGGCATGCGCTCCCACCACACTAAGTCTCAGTGGATAGCTCAGCGTGCCTAGGGGCGGGGCCTGAGTGGCATGTGGTACGGAGGATGAAACTCTGCTTCCTGTGCTTGCCTAGGGAGGTGCTTAGTCTGCTGAGCTATCTTGCTGGCCCTCCTAGAGCAGAGGAGACAGCTCGGTGGCATGAGTGCTTTATTGGCATGCACAAGGTCCTGAGTTCAATCCCTGGTGCCACATAAACAATTTATTGACAGTAATGATTTGAAATTTTATTGATGAACAAAATACCAAGAGAAAGAGAATGGTCTCAGCTTTCTTACACTGAGTCTTTATGAATTTTTTTGTTTAAATTGATTTATTACAACCGTCTTAACTTTTTCATGTGTATGTATTTCCAGTTTCTTGCTTACTACACTGTGTCTGGAGCTAAGCACATTGTGACATCTTTCATGAACCACGGATGCCTTCTCTAGTCCCACCAATGTGAAAACTCAATGCAGTTCATGTCTGACCTCTCACTAAAACATGAACCCCTGTACATTATCACCACAGTAAACTCATTCCAAATTGCTTTCCTCCTCTTGACTAAAAAAATAAATTAAAGAAGCTTTAGGAAAATAAGGTTAATATTTCTAGAAGAGTGACATGAATGTTTCACATAATAAAACTTGAAGGCAGGAGAGGTCATCACCACATACAAAAAACATTCTGCATCTTTATCAAGCTTTTCCATAAATTTGGCTTAGCTGGGCGCAAATTCTTGCAATTTTCTAGGTTAAAGGCAATGATCAAGTAAAAGCCACAAAAAAAATCACAAAGTTTCAGTTTTCATTTTTTAGGATTATTGAAGCTTGAAATGATGAGCTCCCAAAATTAAGGGTGCAAATTCTTAGAAATTCAAAACCATGCTAAAAAACAATGAAAACAAAGAAGTTTTTTGCACATTACAGCAAATTAATTCTCCAATTCTGCAATTTCATTCCCCACAAGACTACATCACTAATCTAAGAATAAATTACTCAAAATCAAGAAAGGTATAATAGGAAAATTGATTATCTTACTGTACTAAGTGTGAATGTTCAAAATTTAATCATTCTTTTAATAATTTTTTAAAAAACTATGCAAAAACTTTATATGAGAGAATTTTATATAGCAAAATGTTTAACCACAGTAAAAACCACAGTAAAAACAAAAAACTCACTGGTCTTGAAAGCCAAAGGAAAGAAATCTAAAATATCACCATATGCCAAAAAAAAATCTGAGAATTTAATAATGTTAGCTTATCAGTTCCACTTAAATTAACAATGACTGAAATACACTCTACCTTTTTCCTCAATTAACTTTTCATCCATTCACAAATGCACTGCCCTAGAATGAAACCTTTCATTCCTTAGAAAGTCTGCTTGACCTAGGAGCATTTTCAACTAATTAAATGAGAAAAACAGAATGTGAAATAAACACTAAAGAATTGAGGCTACTTTAGTATTAGCATAAACATAGTTACTTATCACAGAGTGTCCTATAAGTCCTTGAGATTCTCCATAAAGTAAAGATTCCCAAATTTAGTTGTCCTCACAGCTGATGTTTAACAATCCTACTAAGAAGTTAACTGGTTTTTATTCCAAAAAGAGAGGAAAAATTGGAAAGAAAGAATAATTTGTTTATAAGAAAAGACCAATTGTTAATGAAATCAAAGTCCTCATGTGAAGAGTTGAAAATTTCATAGACCTTTACATATTTAAAAACAAAACAGGTCACACGATGGTATGATTTAAACAACATACTTCAATAACCTCAGAACTGTTTCAGCTTCCATTCCTGGCAGTAAAATGAAGTTCAGAAACATTTTCACCAGTTTCCTATGTTTGTAATAGATATTTGCACACTAATAAACAAGAAATATATATATATATATATATATATGTATATATATATATATGTATATATATATATATATAGAGAGAGAGAGAGATGCTGCCTTTCCACATTTTAAAACTACTTGCATGTGAATCATGATTAGAGAAGTTTTCTTTTTTTAATGATTTGTTACAGGGTCTCACTATGCAGCTCCGATTCCTAGTGATCCTCCTGTTTTCAGCCTTCCCAGCCCTGAGATGACAGGCATATGCCACTGTGCCCAGGCTTGGTGGCTGGCTCAATGCTCCCAGGGGGAGGGTCAACGTGGCATGTGGTACTAGGGATTGAACCCCAGCCCCTGAGCTTGAGCTAAACAGGCACTTTGTCCACTGAGCTATTACACTGATCTGATTAGAGGAAATGTTATAGGTGTCCTTTAATAGAACACAAAATAAAAACCTTTATGTACTTCAAAGAGTTGGGATTGTTAGTTTAGAAACTGATAAATAATGCTTAAATCTCTAGTCATTCTATGCCATCATTTGAAAGACTACGTGTTTTCCTTGGAGATAGAGTGGACAGTATGCTCCTCTAGGAGCAGGCTGAATGGGAAACTGGTGCTTGCCAGTTTTAACCACACCATTTTTCACAATAATGAAATTCTGTCAAAAGCAGTGGTCAGGACGATGTGTTACATGGCCCCATCATAAAGCATTGCTGCCACTAGTACCCAAAGACCTCAAGACTTTGGCCACTTCACAGAACGGCTGGAAAGATGAATGTCTTGGTGCTGCATCAACTATGTTTACAATACTGCAACATTTGCTTGGTTGGTGAGCATGAAATTTGAGGCAATATAACTCATACAGTTGTCATCTCTGTTCGGTCTAGGTTTGTGGGATGAGCCACAGGATCTTTCTTCCCATTGACTAAGCACCATGGCTCCTGATGATCATGTATGTGTTTTAGTTATGAACAGAAATGACAGGGTACAGAGGGCTGGAAGCTCTGATGTGCTTTCTCATTCCACAGGCTCTGTTGTACTCTGTCTGCTTAGTCCTCAGCTTCACGAAGGTATGCCACAGCCCATCTACAAATGTAAACTGGAGAATGTTTTCATCTCCCTTTAGCTATACTCATCACCTTCACCTTTTTTGCCAACAATTTCAGGGTATACTTATGCAGTGGAAGAAGGGTCAAAGGGCAAATAGCTTTCGATGAACAAGCACCTTAATCTGCAGACATGCTACAGCACAAAGGACCTCCATAGAATCATTTCAATGAAGGAAAAGAGGAGCCATGTGATGTTAATAGTAGCATTTGTGTAGACATTGTAATAGGGATTTTCTTGTATCTTTATTTACCACACCATCTCCAAGAGACTCACATAGTAACCATCCTCATGATATGTCTGAGAACAATGAGGTTAGGAAAGGTTAAAAGTTACTTCAGAACAGAGCCAGAAGTCTTCCATATGCATAAGATTATCTCACCAATGTTTCTGTAGATGTTTCCCTACATGCTGTTACTTTATTCATCAGCTTCTACTCTGTTAAGAACCACCAGGGAAGCCGGGCGTGGTGGCTCACGCCTGTAATCCCAGCACTTTGGGAGGCTGAGGCAGGAGGATTGGTGTGAGTTCAAGGCCAGCCTGGGCTACAAAAGTGAGCTCAAGGCCAGCCTGAACTGCATAATGAGACCCTGTCTCAAAAAGACAAAAAAAAAAAAAAAAAAAAAAAGAACCACCAGGGATTCCATTTAGACTCCATCCTAGACTTTGTTCTAGAAAATCACTTTCTTCCCTTTAATTCAGGATTACTCATCTACGCTTTATTTTATTTATTTGTTTATTTATTTATTTAGTCTTTTTGAGACAGGGTCTTGCTATGCAGCTCAGGCTGGCCTTGAGCTCATTTTTGTAGCCCACGCTGGTCTCGAACTCGCACTGATCCTCCTGCCTCAGCCTCCCAAGTACTCATCGAAGCTTTAAGAAAGAACCTCTTTCTTGGGGAAGCAAGAGGTAGTTGAATGCCTTGAAATTGTCAGTTTTCATTAATATAATAAGCAAAAGAGCATTTTTCAGAAAGAGGAGTCTCCCTGGTTTTCAAGGGATCCATGGCCACAGAATATTAAAACCATGACTTGATTCAGTTTCCAGGGAGCAGAGGTGAAACAAAACGCATTTGCCTGGAAAATGAATTCTTGGTAAAATCAGAGAGAACAAATACAATTTGTTTGAACTTCACAATCTCCTCTCAATTTTTTTCCATCTGATCTGTCAAAGAAGCTTCTCCCACAGTCCATTTTATTTAGTTCCAACCTTTTTTTGTGTGAGCACTGACATACCAAGGTGGATGTGGCATAGAGGCAGGAATAAGAGGTATGGTGATAGTGAAGACCTACTAGGCACCTGTCCTAAACCTGATACCTAGGATTGAACCCAGGACCTTTCCACTGACCTATAGTTCTAGCCATTAGTTTTTGTTTTGAGACAGAGTCTTCCAAGTGGTTCAGGCTAGACTCAAACTTGCAATCCTGCCTCCTCTAATGGTGAGAATTCTTGATACATCCCATTCTCGGTAGTTTCTTTGGGTTGAGTGTCATTGGCTTTAGATTTGATTGCATGAGTTTCCATTATGCTCAGTTAGCAATTGAGGAAAGTGAGAAAGATGTTGACAATAATTGAGTATCTGGTAGCTATCAACGTTCTCCCCAGATCACTGAAAATGTATTCAATGGTGTTATGCTCTATGTCTAGTTGTCCCCGCAAAGCCTCATGCAATCATGGAGTGGGGACTTCTACAGATTGAGACTTGATTCATGAGTCACTGGGATTATGTGTTTTAGTACTGATGAGATTATTAGTTGGAGTACTGCTGGGAATTATAGGTGTGGCCTGAGGCGGATAGGCTAAGGCAGAGAGCCTGATGTAATTTAAAGAGAGACAGAGAGACAGACTAGCGCTGTTGCTCTCTGCTCCCCTGGTTGGTCGGTTGCCTCTATAGCAATTGTTGCTGTTCCACCGCCATGAACTGGATGCTCTCTGCCCTGTTCCACTCAGCCTTGGGCCAGCCGAATACGGACTTAAACTCCAGTAACTGTGAGCTTTAACCTTTCCTTCCTTCATTTTGGTTGTCGAGTATTTGTCCCAGCAACAAGAGAAAAGTAACTAAGACAAATGGCCTCAGTTTTTATCATACGATTCACTTGATCATATGAGACTAAGTCATTATATCATCTGATAAGATAGATTATTTTGGTCACTATTAAAGTGTTAAGTGAATGGAGCCTAAGTGAGATTTAAGGCAATTAAGCAAATTATTTAGTATTAAGTTAATAAACGGGAAAGATTTGAGAAGAAATGTGTACATCTTCAAAGAAAAAGTACACTAATGCTAGGGGAAAGACTTATGGATATAAATTCTAGTTCTAATTACTCTTTTTCTGAGAATTTTTTATTTTTTTAATTTATTTTTTTTTCTTGTTTCAGAACTTTTGTTTGTTTATTTATTTATTTTTATGGCCAACTCAGCCTGCCCTGAGGACAGGGCTGGCACAGCATGTGGTGCCGGGGATCGAACTGCGGTCCCTGCAGCCGCCTAAGCTTTCCTAAGCAGGTGCTTTAGACCACTGAGCCATCCTGCTGGGCCCTAATTACTCTTTGAATATATATAGTTTTAAAAGTTGTATCTACCTGAGCCTTTATTTTCTCATATAGCTAAATCTATTATGAAATTGTTTCCTTCTGAAAAATAATGGCTGTCGATTTGGGATGGTAGTGAGGGAGCTATGAGAAGATTGAATCAGACACACATGGTACTATAGCCCTTTCTACCAAGAGAAAGAGGAGAAGTCCAGGCAGCTTAACACACATAACCGAAGTCCCCAGGACCAGCACTAATAGTGTTAGTAAGTTTTGTGATACATGGCAATTAAAACTCTTAGAAAAGAAAAGATGAAAAAGGAGACAAGAAGGCCAGGTGTGTGATATCATTTCAGGCCTTCTGGCGGGTAGGCAACATAGAAAAGGAAGTTGGTCTGAAAGGTGGGTTTTGGTCCCAAACTAAAATCACCCAGAATATGTTGGACAGTGGCATGTGACATTTAGGAAAGGCTACGTAGAACTTCTCAGCCCTTGTTAGAGCAATAACATGATGTTAAACTGTAGTGTTCACCTTTACTTACATATTGTTTACATTATCAAATTCTTCAGACACACAAATGTCACTCGGACCTATTGTAAAATGGGTTTTAGCATTTGTACAAAATTATGCAGAGTTCTACAAACTCTGCACACAATCTAGCACCTAAAAATCTATGTGACTCTTCTTCATCCCACTATTTTTCTCAGAAGCAGTAAGTGTTGATAGTTCTGTGTGACCTATGACCTTACAAAGTTGTCCGACCCATGTATGTGTGTCCGTGCGCACACACATGAACTCTATTTTGTGTATGTGTAAGCGTGTATTCTTTGACTTGCTGAGCAGTGTATCACAGTCTTCTCACACTTTAAATTCAAGAAGATCTACCTCACCCCCTTAATGGCTGTGTATCACATTCATGTATTTAAATATTTTGCTGCTGCCTTCCCAGCCTTAGCAGAAGTCTCTGGGGCCCTCTCATTCACTGGATTTTGAACATCACTCTCAGTATGTCAAACATATGGTTGGTATGAAGATAAAAAATACATACTTTTTTTGCTCGATGCATAAAATTAAGTGGTGGACACGTGACCTAATTGTATTATAGAGTTGTAAAATAGAAGACAGTTTAAAACCACCCTAAATCTTGTCTGTTCTACAGCAAACAGAGCCAAAGGGTTAGTAGGGAGGGAGTAAATAAACAAGTAAATAACCCTGAAGCATCTATCAGTGCAGGGGAAAGATAAACAGAAAACCACAGGGGTTCAAAAGAGTGAGGTTTCCAGCAAGGCTTTCCTGTTCCTGTCCCCTCTCAGCAGCACCACAAGATCAGCCTTTTTGCAGCAATGCTTTGATCACTCCAGCGCTCTGCTCAGAAACCTCCTGTGACCCTCGCTGCCAGGGCAGTCTCTTTTCCCATCTACTGCAGAAATGACTCCAGTGAAGTCACCATTCTTTTAGTATGGAAGTCATGATATGAAGGCGGCCTGGAGTTGTTATTAGAAGTCCTGGATGTGAATTCTGCTCCTGGTACTTTTTTGTTTGGTGACCTTGGCCAACCCACAAAACTTCCCCCAGATTAACATTCTTTCCTTGTCAACTATTGCTTACCTGTCTCATAGGTTTGGTGTAGGAATTGAATGAGATAATATAGGTAAACACTTTTGGCTGTCTGTAAAATATTTTTTGACTACAAGATACACATACAAATAGTATATGATATATTTATTTGATAAGGGCTTGGTGTTCATATATTCTACTTTAAAATTTTCCAATTCCCCTGTACCAATACTTGTTCCCAAGTTAAAATTTATTCCCTCATCTTTTTTTTTTTTGGTGGGGCCAGGGTTCGAACTCACGACCTTGCACTTGCCCAGCAGGCACTTGTGCCTCGGAGCTATCTCCCCAGCCCCCCCCCTTTTTTTTTGTACCAGGGATCAAACTCAGGACCTTGTGTTTGCAAGGTAGGCATTTATGCCACTGAGTTGTCTCCTCAGCCCACAATATGTTCATGCAATTATAGGTGTGGTCAATGGTGGAGTTTAATATGTCTATAAGAAATTATGCATACATATACACAGTGGAGGCATATTTTTTTGACTTCTAAAGATAGAAACTTGAAAGGGAAATGTGTAAAAGGTATTCCAATCAGATTGAGCAGCATAAACATATTAAGAAGTGTAAAACACTCCAGTGATTGAGAAGCAGCAAATCAATTGATCTGCTCAAGTGCAAATTTTACCTGAGTAAAAGTGGGAGACCATATTGTAAAGATCAAATGCTTTGAAGGCTCCCAAAGCAGGCCCAGAGTAATAGGTGGAAGGCAATGAATGGAAGACTGATGTGATCTGACTCCTCAGCATTCTGAGAGACCAATCAGCAGGCACCTCATTACAGAGAAGGGGCTTCTGGGAGATTGTTACCAGGTCAAGAATCACAAGGTTTGTTGTTACTGTTGTGGTGGTCTAGATTTATAATCCCAGAACTCTGGGAGCCTTAGGAAGGAAGATAGCTAGTTCAAGCTGAACTTGAGAAATTTAGCAACTTAACCAGGTCCTGTCTCAAAAAGTTAAAGACCTTGGGATACAGCTCAATGCTAAGGCCCTGGGTTAAATCTCCACTACTAGGTTAAAAAATCAGTTGCTGAGCAGGATGTAGGCCAAGGAAATAGGAGCATAGATGTGAGATTGTTCTGATGTATTCTCTGGACTTTCTGGGTCGTTGTTTGCAGTTAGGGTGAAGGAAAAAAGATGGGTCAAAGAGATTTTATGTTTGATGGCCACCTTAAGTGGGGGAAAACAA
Source organism: Myocastor coypus (assembly GCA_004027025.1). NCBI lineage: Eukaryota > Metazoa > Chordata > Mammalia > Rodentia > Myocastoridae > Myocastor > Myocastor coypus. The sequence continues at coordinate 15,473 of PVJA010027138.1, forward strand.
GCTCACTGAAGAACAGATAAAGGGGAGGCTTGTGGGAAGGTTGTTTACTTGCCTGAGGTGTGGGAGCAAAAGATGAGAAAATAGACAATGTAGTCAGGAGTGATAGTTTAGCCACAAAGGTGGGTGAGTTGGGCAGTGCCTACAGCGGGGCCAATCTCTTTCCCCATCTGTTTCAGAGCTGGACTGAAGCATTCCCTAGAAATATAAAAGCATACCCTGAAAATCGAGAGTGAAAAGTACTTGTGGGGCCAGTCTTAAATTTTAAAGGAAAAAAAACCCTAGTTTTCATGTATTGCTTATTAGAAACAATGGGCTTGCTGATTATAATTTATTCTCAACTGCCTCTTCAGTTCATGAAAAAATTTCCTTCAAAGAACTCAGCTTAAAAACTTTATTAGCCACATTTCAATGACCATATATCTTTAAAAGGAATCCAGATGCATTCTTTACAAATAGTTTTCAATTCAGAGATTTTACCAGTTCAAACCCACTTTGATTTTTAATATGTTTGAATAAATAAGGCTATCCTGCAAGGCTAATCTGTTTCCTGAAGATTTGAGAAATAACTTGGAAATCAACTGGAAAGCAGTGTTTTCTGGAAAACCCCAATACTTCACAGCCAGATGTCTGCCAAAGCACTGTAACTGAGAAAAATTTTCATTTGCATTAATCAGCAAAGGAAATGGAATTTCTCCTCATTGTCAAAATTAATAGAACTTGCTTTATTTTATGTGGGTTTGATCCATTTCATCTTACAATATGCTATTATCTATAGTGAAAGCTGAAACAAATTATAGTTTATCCTAAGTTTTCAGTGTGTGTATATGAATTCATAATGGAAATAGCTTCTCACACTGAGACAAAAGCCAGTACAGAGAAATCGATAGTAGAAAGCTCATAGGCCTGGCAGGATGGTTCAGTGATCTGGAGCAAGCGCTTGGGAAGGCTTGGGTGGCTGCAAGGACCACTGTTCGATCCCCGGCGCCACATGCTATGCCAGCCCTGCCCTCAGGGCAGGCTGAGCTGGCCATGGAGATGAATGAATAAACAGACAGGCAAAAGTTCTGAAACAAGAAGAAATAAAATAAAGAAAACTCAGACTCTTTAAAACACTCAGAAAAGTATCTGAGTTTTTTGTGACTTTTAGAATTGAAATCGTGTAACTCTTCAAAAGTGGCCAAAATGATTTTAAATAGCAATTCAAAATTTAAGGGGCTGGGGAGATAGCTCTGTGCCACAAGAGCCTGCCTGGCATGTGCAAAGTCATGAGTTCAAACCCCAGTCCTGCAAAAAAAAAAAATTATTTTGGTGTTCATTTTTTATTAGTACATATTGGCCACATATAATAATCACATTCTTTGTGGGACAGTTTGCATATGTACACAACACATCTTAATCTTAGTGGTTATTGGATTCAAAGCAACAAATGTATCTGTTGAGAGTGGGAAAAGTGAATGATTTGGGAACAGTTTCTCAAAAAAACATAATGGAGTGTCAAGAAATTGATAGTCAAAAAAAAAAGAAAAGCAGAAAATGAAATTGATAGTCTTTTTGATCTGTTCGTTTTCTAGCAGCTACTGAGACTAAAATATGATGTTATTTTTTTTTCCTTCCCTAAGAAACAGGGGGAAGCATTCTCAGGATAAGCCTAATGTGGCCTGCAAAGGCCACGGAAGCTCTGGAGTGAATGTGTGGCACGTACCTATGGGCGCAGAGGTCTCTGTCTTTCTTCCTCATGGCTCAGCGTGAATCTGATGGGATTTCAGATTGTGCCCAAGATAGCAGAGCGTTGTACACAGCTCTTGAATGAGTACTCTGAACTTTTGAATCAAAACCTCACATTCAGATCAAGTTCACTGAGAGGTTTGCTGTGGCTCATGAATCTCTGAGTGTACCTGCTTCAAGTTCTAAACTTGTCCTTTGATAAGGGCAAGTGTCAAATGAACCTGAGATGAGATATGATTTCAGGTGCTCATCACATGATACCATTTCCCCAAAGTTTCAACTTCCGGTGAGGCAGAGCGACAGGAGGTAGAAACACGTGCCCCTTCCTAACTTTGCGAGAACATCACACCAACAGAACACAAAATCTCTGATGTTGTCATGGCTAGCATGCCTTGCCTTTCATGGAAGTACGCTTCAGCAGCCATATGTCTTGACTGGACTGTAGGCTTCAGGACTCCACAAAGAATGAGGAGGCCATAATGTTTGGAATATATTTGTTATCCCAGACTTCATACCACTTCAGACTGGTACTTTATAATAGCTTTGAACAAAAAAACTTAAGCACTGGGTAGGGCCTTTACAACTCTCTGTTTGTAAGATGCACAGTTTGCCACTTTCCAGACAGAGAATCGTGAGGGTAAGACTCTGTGAGTCAGAGCAGAAAGCCCCAGATCATACATCGACATTGACAACTTGTCGTAGGAGCACAGTACATAAGGAAAAGTTACCTGTTCCGTAACTTATCATGCCTGTCCTTCCTCTGTTGAATCTTTAAAAGATGAAGGTTATATGACTTTATAACCTTCAGCAATGCTGTGAACTCAGAAAAGAAACTAAATTGGGGGAAGGGAATTAGTTATTGGATGCAGAATTTCATCTAGGGAGGAAAGAAGAGTGGGAGCATTAGTAGAGAAGCAGGAGGTGTGCAGGACAGTGACAAACACCCTGGGGCAAGTAGATACCAGCCCGTGTGTGTGTGTGTGTGTGTGTGTGTGTGTGTGTGTGTGTGTAAGTTTAAAGATGAAAGCCCTCATATTACTATAATAGAGATAGCTAGAGAATAACCTACAGAGCTACAATAATTGTCCTAAGGACAATTTAGGAATCACCTGAGATCTTGTTATAAATGAAAACTGAGTGAGAAAAATCTGGAGCTCCAGCACTGATATAAGTACTGGTTCCTCTAATCAAGTCACAGGCCTCTGTATGTTGTTCAGTTCCATGTCCTTTGCCTTATGCTCCCCTAAGCCAAGTGTCTTGGCTAACACCAGTAGACATTTATAATCTGTCCTCCTCTCCTCTACATGCACTGTGCTGTGTACTTCACCAAGGCAGGGCTTATGAGAGTTGGCACAAAGTATTAGAGATTAGCCTAAATCCTTTAAAAATTACTGTACAATAAGTCTGTAGAGGTCCGGGCATGGTGGCTCACGCCTGTAATCCCAGCACTTGGGAGGCTGAGGCAGGAGGATCAGTGCGAGTTCGAGACTAGCCTGGGCTACAAAAGTGAGCTCAATTCCAGCCTGAACTGCATAGTGAGACCCTATCTCAAAAAAAAAAAAAAAAAAAAAGTCTGTAGGGAAAATGTTTAAGTATGAAGGGAGCTGTTTTTTACCCATCCCAGAAAATACAGACAGACAACTGGTAATTTTATTAATTCTTTATGTACTTATAACTGTTCTAAGGGCCCTTCCTTAAACATACAAATCTTAAGTCACCTTATACATGTGTCTTGGGCCAGGGATGTAGCTCAGCAGTACAGTACCTGCCTGGCAAGCAGAAGACCCTGAGTTTGGTTCCCACTACTTTAAAAAAGAGTGTTCTCCAAGACATGAAATGTCTGTAGTTCACATATTTTGCTGATTTGGAGATGCATTTGCCCTTTCCAGTCTTTCTCTCTCTCCTCTTCTTATGCCTTACATGAATCTGTCCAAATATAGAAGATTTACTTATTTCTTGCTTTTCATCATAAAACACTGCCATTTACTGCCTTTCAGGTTTCATTTAGCAATCCTGTATGAGTACTGAGCTAAGTCATGTCCCCATGAAATCAGTATGAACTTCGGCCTCATTTTAATGTCTAAGTAAGGGCAGGTTCCTACAAATCTATTTTCAGGCTAACACTGTCTCTCTGCTCTTGTTGGCTCCAGTTACATGACACAGTGGTGAGGACCTTTAGAGTCCCTTAGAGACACTGAGGTCAGCCTGCCCATGCCATCTGAGACTTCGCAGGGCGCTGTATTCTAATCTTGACAAAATACTGGAACTTCAAACTTAAATAGTGATCAAAAGACACTAATCTTTCTCTCTTTTTTTCCACAGAAGGCTAGGAAATATTTCACTGGAAACTATGGACATAGCCACGAGAGAGGGAAGCACACAGAACTGAAAACTAAAGCCAGCAAAGGCCCGTTGGGTCAGGAACAGTGCATCCTGGAGTCCTCACAGTCTCACAGTAGTAAACTCAAAACACAGGGCAGCCAAGACAGGAGCCAATGGCTCATGTGTCCCAGCCAGTGACAGAATATATACTTCACTGTGAGCAACAGGGTAAGGAGGTACAGAGAAGAGAAGACTCATCATTGCCTAAGACCTCCTCCTCCTCCTCTCAGAGCCAACAGCAGGTGGAGGACGGAACCTCCTAGTATCTTGTAGTCAATTACTGTCTTGTCATCGTTCATCTTTTTGCCCAGTAGATGAGCCGGGGCCTTTGTGGCAAGATTGCCTCATTCTCTACACGCTCCTTGATTCGTTCCACCTTGCCTGTGGGTTCAAGGTCAATCTAAATCTCTTCAATCTCCTGGCCAGTGTCTTCATTTATATTAGCATCTTCTTCCCTGGTAGAGATGGTGAGCAGATAAACTGGTGCATTTCCTGCTGTGGTCAAAGTTTCGGCTTCACAGCTCGCCTCTCTAACACTAATCTCTACCTTGCAGCTTAACCCTGTGGGTAGTGGAAGTTCAACAAAGACTGCAGCATCAACTTTAGGATGTATCTCCTCTCTCCTGAGTGATTTATTTACATTTTAATGTATCTGAAATCTTGTAGTCAATAACGGCTTATAATCGTCATCGGTCAGGTGGAAGTCCTGCCATAGCTGTTATTGCTTCTGCTCACGTAACCTTGAATGTGGCTAACATCTGAGAAGCATGAGTGGGTCATCATAACTCTTCAACATTTTAGTGAGCCAATACGTTAAAGATAATTTGATGAAGAAATGTGGATTTTTGCTGCTGTCTGTGTTCCTTCCTCTCATATCTGGCCATATCAAGCAGTTACCAGTGTTTGCTGAAGTTGGTGGCTTGAAATTGCAAGAAGATCCCAGACATAATGGTGGAGTATTCCTTTTTACTTTATCTTATTTTGTTTTATTTTTTTAAATAGTTGAGTATTCTTGTGCCACATAAACATTTTTATAACACTGAAAACAGTACCTTTTGCATGAAAAACTTTGATTTGAAAATGATCAAGAGTTGGGGCTGGGGAGACAGCTCAGTAGAATAAGAGCCAACCTGGCGAGGGCAAGGGTCTGAGCTCAATCCCTCATCAAAAATAAATAAATAAATAAATAAATAAATAAATAAATAAATAAATAAATGATAAAATACATAAATAAAAATGATCAAGAGTTAAAATTTGAAGAAATAGCTTTAAAAATAACTTCACCTACCTATTTTGCTTCTTTTCCAATTTCCTGTTTAGGTAGATGTAAGAGTGGTACATGATAAAGGCCTCATTTAATTGTGAGCACTTTTCTTTCTCCATTGTACCAATAAATGAGTTTTACAGTTGGTGGAATACACTACCAACTGTGATTTTGTATTTCACCACTTTGATGAAATACAAAGACAGCTGTGTTCTTTCTGAAGAAAAAAGAGAGGAAGGGATTGGATAAAAAAGTGAAATATGCAAAAAAGAAGTGATTTCTTTGTGATTTTCTTTTCTTCTTTTTTTAATGTCTTATTTATTTATTTAAGTTTGTTATTATTATTATTATTATTATTATTATTATTTATTATTATTTTTTTTTTGGTGGGACTGGGTTTCAAACTCACGACCTGGCACTTGCCAGGCAGGCACTTGTACCACGGAGCTATCTCCACAGCTCCTTATTTATTTGGCACAGGGTCTTTCTATGCAGCTTGCACTTGCACTGATCCTCATGTCTCAGTCTCTCCAGCACTGGGATTACAGTCATGAACCATCACACTGCGTTTTGGGGCCAAGGATCCAACTCAGGTCCTTGCTCTTGCCAGACAGGGAATTAGACCACCAAACTATCTCCCCAGCTTCTCTGTGACTTTCTTACAACACTTTTTCTATTTCTCCCTACTCATTAGAAATACACAGATTAAAGGGCTGGCCAAATAGCTCAGCAGATTAACATGCGTGTAAGCAGGATCAGGGGCCAGGGATTTGATCCTTGGGTCTGCATGCTGGCCCCGCCCCTGGGGCACGCTGAGCCAGCAATTGAGACTGGGCATGGTGGTGTTTGCTGTAATCTCAGCTCTTGGGAGGCTGTAAACAGGTGGATCACTATGAGTCCGATCTAGTAGTGAGACCCTGAACACGCTGTAGACCCTTCCTTAAAAACATAAAAAAATTAAAAAAGAAATATA
>PVJA010027139.1:0-27500 GCA_004027025.1 Myocastor coypus
AAAAAAAAAAAAAAAGTTATAGGGGTTGAGAATGCAGAAAATGTAAAGTCCTGAGACTGATTCCTGGTACCGCCCAAAATTTATTTGTTTATTTATTTCTTCTTTTGACTCCTAACACTAGGAAGACTATACGATATTTGCATATGTAGGTCTGGTTTATTTCACTTTTACTTATTCTTTCGTAATTTTTATTTAATTGTACTCTCTGACTAGACTCTTCAATAAAAATGTCAAGTAGAATATATTGATAGAGGACTTTTTTTTGGTTCTGAAGTGATTTTAAAAAGGAGAAACTTTCAACATTGAATGTAATGTCTGTTAGCAGTTACTTGTAGGTACACTGTCAGATTAAAGAGTCTCCCTTCTATTTCCATACTATCAGTATCTTATCACCATAAATGAACCTTCATTCTTTTTTTTTTTTTTTTTCTGTCTTTTTGAGACAGGGTCTCACTATGCAGTTCAGGCTGGCCTTGAACTCACTTTTGTAGCTTAGGCTGGTCTCGAACTCTCATCAATCCTCCTTCCTCAGCCTCCCAAGTGCTGGGATTACAGGCATGCGCCACCATGCCCAGCTGAACCTTAATTCTTATTAAATGCATTTTCCACCTGTCAAGAGATAATATTATGATTTTCCTCTGTTCTTTCAATGTGTGCCTTGTAATATCTCATGCAGGAGCCAAATTCCACCAAGCTGGGAATGTGTATAGGTGTGAGGCTGATCAAGTAACACCCCACCCTTCGTCTAACTGGTTGACTATCAAGCCAAATGGCAGCAGGGAGCACCTGGCCAAATAGGTGGATGCAAAGAGCTAGAACACTCGGCATGGACATTCCCTTTCTCCTTACCTGTAGATAAACTGCCTCTGACCCTATGAAACAGCAGATTTTGCCTGCATATTCCAGGCAGTGCCGTGGTTCTTCATCAGTCAGCCCTGAGCTAATAAGCCTCTTCCTGCAGAGATGATGGAAACAACAAACTCAAAAACTTCTGAAGTTATCTGCCAAACTGTCACTGGATTTACTGCTGTTTCCACTGAAAAGCTCATTTAGCAAGTTATGCTCTGTCAGTCCCCAAGTTGTCTTCCCCTGGAAAAAAACTAAGCCTACCTCTTTAATTCTTGGTGAAGATGGGCTGCAACCCAATAAAAGAGAGCCTTTCTCCTTCGTTAGCATACTGTAGAAGAGATAGATTGTGAAAACAATAAGATCAGCCTTAGTGGAAAATACGGCTCTGCCTTTGAAACAGTTGGCATTATTGGAAAAGAACTCAGTGTTCACAAGTTCAAAGAAATGGTTGGTACTAAAACCTCTGCTTTTAGCCGGGCGTGGTGGCGCACGCCTGTAATCCCAGCACTCGGGAGGCTGAGGCAGGAGGATCAATATGAGTTCGAGACCAGCCTGGGCTACAAAAGTGAGCTCAAGGCCAGCCTGAACTGCATAGCGAGACCCTGTCTCAAAAAGACAAAAATAAATAAATAAATAAATAAATAAATAAAAATAAAAAATAAATAAAACCTCTGCTTTGTGCTTTGACTATCACTTCTGTAAAACAGACTGTCAGCACACCAGAAACAAAAGGGCACACGGCTTGATGATCTGGAACTTCTACTTTGCCTCCCACCTGTGGCACTCAGAACACCAATTTATTTATTTATTTATTTATTTATTTATTTATTTATTTATTTATTTAATGTCTTTCGTACAGGATCTCACTACACAGCTCAGACTCCCAGTAATCCGCCTATTTTCAGCTTCCCCAGCGCTGGAATTACAGGTGTGCACCAACACACCAAGACCCAGCGGCCAGCTCAGCAAACCCAGGGCCCGTACTGGAGTAGTATCAGTACTATGGATCGAATCCCAGTCCCTGCACTTGCCTAAGCATGTGCACAGAGGACACGCTGATGTTTGAAGTCTATTCTTGGATATAATACCCCTTCTTTTATGTATTTTCTTATTCATGCAGTTGTTTTAAAGTTCCTAATGATTTTTTAAAACTCATGTATCAGGAAAAGAATGAACCAGCTAATACATTGTGCATGAGTTAATATCTCTTAACTTGCATTTTAATGTGAACTTAGCTAGGCATGTGTCTACATAAACTTCTTTATTGATTTTCAGTAAAAACCCAAAATAAGAATTTCTAGAACATGTAAATAATAGAATCTCCTTTACACAAAATTGTCTCACCAACATCCTTTATTAAAGTTAAGTCAGTGGTGTTTTAGCTAATATTACACAAATTAGAAACATAAATTAAGTAAATATTTATACAGATGAATTACCAGTCATTATGCTGATTCAAGAATCTTTCAAAAGCAGTTACTAAATGTAACTCAACTAAATCATTTTCAACTCTGCCAAAAAACAAAAGCCAGCGCAATTATGCAAGGTTATTTATGAAGCAATGTGTCTAATATAAATGTCTCTTTTATTAAAGCAATAAGGAAGTAAGCTAGTTATAATAAACTATCTACCTATAAGCAGAAAGACGTATTATCAGTCTCTCATTTACTTATTGACTTAGAAACTGCACATGTTAATGGTGTCTAAGATTTCAGTAATTTTATGTGATGGCTGATTCAGTAAAGATAGTGTAGGATAGGCAAAGGGAAATTTTCTATTCTACCACCAATTGACTGCAAAAAAATAACTGTGATTACAAATTCAAGGACTCAGGCTAAGAGAAACATTAAATATTTCAAGCACAGCACTTACTAATTTTTTCAGTCAATTAATAGACTTAAATTTCTTTTGCATATGAAACTCTAATACAGGAATGATCTAAAGCATAGTATCTGTCATGTCTCCACAACATTTCCCTTTATGTCATTGGCCATATGTGACCTGCTTAAAATTGCAAATGAGCTAATAATTCATTGGTTGACTTTTTATCAAAAACCCAAATTAGAATGTTCTCCTTCGTTCCAGTGATTACAGTGATTGTGTAAAACTGGGATTGCTTACTTCAAGTAATTAGTAAAACTCATAAAGAAAGTCATGTGAGCTTAGAGTTTTCTTCGCGTGAGATTTTCAATTATTGATACTTTTTAAATTCTTGTACAGCTCTTCAGATATTCCCACTTGGATAAGTTTCAATTTCCTGATAATTTTTATATTTCATCTAAATTTGGTTATAATGGATGTCTAGCAGTGCATTAATTTCATCTAAATTTCAAACAAAAATAAACTTAGAAACACACCCAATGAAATTATTTATAGTATTATTTTATAACGCTGTTTAATATCTATAGAACAGTAAAATTAAACTTTTTTTCATTCCTAGCATCTCACCCATTTGGTTGCTGCATCCTGCCAATTCACTGAATATTACTAATTGCTCTTTTCAAGGAAACCAACCTATGTTTCACAGATCTCTATTGTACACAAGGAAGTGTTTTTATTAATTTCTACTCTAGTATTAAGTACTTTTTCCTTCTATTGTCTTTGACTTAACTTACTGTTCTTTTTCCTTAATTTCTTAAGAAAGATTCTCTAATAATTTACTTTTCTCATTCTTCTCCAGTATATAGGTTTAAGGACAGATATTTCCCCTATGCATATATTTAATTATTTTCCACAAAGGATATCAACTTTTAACTCAGTTGAAAATATTTTTTAATTTACATGTGATTTCTTCCTTGATCTGTGAATTACTTAGAACTTTATAGTTTACTTTTCATACATTCTTAAAACTACTTAGATATCATTTGTTTATTCTTTTCTTCCCATTGTCCTATTTAGGCAGCTCATATAATTTTAGTTGTTTGGATAAATTAGCACTCATTCTAAGATGCCGTATACTTTCAGTTTTTATTTATTTTTCATGTACCCTTAGAAAAAAATATGGATCTTGTACCTGTTGGTTATAGTATGATGACTATACCTATTTAATGTGTTGTTAAATCTTTCAGATCTATATGTTGAGCTGTAAAAGTCAACGGTTTCTGACATTACCAGTTCTGCTGATAACTCACTACTATTATGGACTATCGGGCTATATATACAGCTACTTTCTTTTAGGTCAGTGAGAAGAAATATTTGTACTAATAGTGGTTAGGAAAGATATCATGTCTGTATCTTGTACTTTGAACAACTACTACGAAGACAACAATATTCAGTGTATTAGTAATTGTAACTGTCCTACTAACCTATTGTGAAAATGTCTCATTGCTATTTCTCTGTCATTAAAATTAATAAAGTTAAAAATTATCTTTCAGATCCACACTGAATTGTTACCTAGTTATTCTAACAGTTACTGAGTAAAATCTTCTATTACAGTAGATGGGACTATTTCTTTTTTTGTTATGTCTTTTTTTGCTTTATACATTTTCAAGTTAAGGTATCAAATATATATAAGCTTAAAATTATTTATTTTCATGGTGAATAAACCTTTTACATCGTGAATATTTTTATTTATTTTTTAATGTTTTTTATTTATTTATTTATTTATTTATTTATTTATGGCCGCATTAGCCTGCCTTGTAGGTGGGGCTGGTGCAGCATGTGGTGCCAGGGATCGAACTGTGGTCCCTGTGGTTGCCTAAGGTTTCCTAAGCAGGTGCTTTAGACCACTGAGCCATCTCGCCAGCCCATGAATATTTTTATTTAAATGAAATAATGCTTTATGATTTAAAATATTTTTATTTTTATTTTATTAATACTTCACTTCCATGAAGACTTCAGATCTTTAGTCTTTCCTACTTTCCTTTAGATTAAGTAATTTTTTAAATAATTTTATTTCACTTTATCTTGTTATAATTGTTTGACTATTGTTTGACTGATTACCATAAAGAATACATCATTCTTTGACTTAAAGTATTTGCTGGCGAGATAGCTCATGGGTCTAAAGCGCCTGCTTAAGCAAGCTTAGGCAACCACAGCAACCATGTTCCTTCCCCAGAACCACATGCGTGCCAGTCCCCCTCCCCTCTGCCCCAGAGCAGGCTGAGTTGGCCACAAAAAGAAAGATATCTAATATCTAATAATAATGTAAAGACTTTAAAGCAATTCAACTCTATTTACCACCCACTCTATACATATTAAATATACTATAACATATGTATTACATGCATTATATGTACACATATATACATTCATGTGCACTAAATATATGTACATATATGTAACCCAAATTCTTCAAGAAAATAGTGCATTCAATTAAACAGTGCATTAAAAGTATCGGACCAAGTCGGATTTTCCCCTACAATGTAAAAATAGTTGATATTACCTACAGCAACCTACAGATTTGATGTACTCCTGTTAAGGTTTATATCTAGATGTGCCTTCAAAGTCTCATGCACTGATAGGTGGGTTTAGGGGTGGGGACTTGTTCATGGTTGTATGATGCTCATCACTGGCTTAGTCCACTGACAGGTTTATAGTTGTGTATGATGTCGGGAGATGAAGTCTGATGGGAACAGGTGGATCCCTGGGCGCTTGGCCCAAAGTACAAATTCCTCTTTCTTTGATCCCATTTAGCTCCATCTGCTATGCCAAGAGCTCTTTCTCATCTTCCATGCCCCTCTATTGTGCCACCCTGCCTTGGAACCAGCTGAGTATGAGCTGAAATCTCCAAAAGCAGTGATCCAAAATAAATCTCTCTTCCTTTATCTTGTGGGTGTCAGGTATTCTGTCCCATAAACAATAACAAATAACAACACAGGTTTAGTACCAGACAAGTAGTATTACTGCTGTGATGTCTCCTAACAATGAAACTCAGAAACATTTGGAACTAGTTTGCAAAAGAAGCTTGCAAAGGTTTGGGGATGGTGGCTGGAGAAGCAGCTCTAGAACACTATAAGATGAGCTTTATGTGAGCTTCTGGTTGGTGTTGAGAAGACCAGAGTGTTGACTGCAGTACAGCAAAAAAAAAAATATATATATATATATATATATATATATATATATAAATATATATATATAAATATATATATATATATATATATATATATATATATATATATATATATATGGTTCAAGAGGTTTCATCACTTGAGAAGGATTCCACTGGAAATTGTATTCCAGTCCATATGTGTTACACTTTGGCAAAAAATTTGTCTACCCTTTGTTCATATCCTGAGAGTATGTAGGGAAATGAGACTAAGGGTGGTGAACTGATTAATCTGGCAGAAGAAATGTTGAAGCAATCCAATATTGAGGCAATCCAGTGGCTACTGTTTAGGCTTTTAGCCAACACTACCTTGAGAATCAAAAGCAAATGAGCTATCAGAATGGTTTTAAAAGTTTTTAGTTTGGCCAAAAAAAGGAAGCTCTGCTAAATTTCATGCCTGAAAGTTAGAGAAAAGAAGAACATCATCTCTGAAAAAATTAACATTAAAAAACCAAGTATTATGGAATAGAACAGTATAAAAGATAGCCTGAGGGCATCAAAAGCAGAACGCCTCCATTTATGGAATCAAAATAGAAAAGAGAGCCCCAGGAGACCATGCTTCAGAAGGACAGCAACCTAGGCAGTGGAAATTGATTGTACTCAACCACCCAGGCACCCTGAGACCTCTGTGACTGCCAACAAGAGCAAAAGGGCTCAGCTATTCCTACAGTAGCAGACCATGGCGTTACCTATATGTTTCTGGATTTAAATACATGAAGAATTCAAGAGTTGTGGGGTCAAGAAGGCTTCCATACTCACTTTCAGTTTTCATTTGCATGGAATACATTTTTTTTCTCCCCTTCTTTTTGTGATGTAAGTGTCTTCTAGATATCACGTAGTTTGGCTTTCTTTATTTTAATCTACTTATCTGTTCTGTGTTTTGAGAGGAAATTTTTACCTATTTACTTCGACTAATGACATACAGGTAGGTACTTGCTGCTGACATTTCATAATTTATTTTCTGATTTTTAAAATATGTGACTTTATTCCTCCCTCTTTTCCATCTTCTTTTGTAGTTTAGTAAATTTCTATAACAATATGCTTTGGCTCTTTTCTATTTATGGTTTCTGCACGTATGTCTTTGCATTCTGTGGAACTTACATAAAGCATCTTATATTTACAATAACCTATTTCAAGCTGATAACAATTAGACCTGGATTGTATATAACTTCATTGTTTTAATCTATGTTTTATGTTTTTAATGCCAAATTTCACATCATTTTATAATTGTAGCCATTAATGTTTACCTTACTGAGAGTTATTTTTAACAGTTTCATCTTTTAATCTTTTTTATCTTTTAATTTTATCTTAAACTAGAATTAAATTGGTATACACACTAAAATTAAATTCCTACTGTATTATGATTATGACTATTATTTATATTTTAAATTGCATGTTTTTCTATGGATTAAATTATTAGTGATCAACTTTTCAGGTCAATTTAAAAATCTCCCTTCATCTAACTCTGTAAGGTAATCTTCAGAATTTCTTTCTTTCTTTTTCCTTTTCTTTTTCTTTTTTTTAATGTCTTTTTGAGATAGGATCTCAGAACTTTAGATTTTCTTTGGAAAAGTTATTACTTCTCCCTCATATCTGAATGATAGCTTTACTGGTAATGGATTTTTAGGTAGCAGGCTTTGCACTCAGCTCCTTAAATGTATTTTTCCACTTGCTCTTGGCCTACGCAATTTTTCCTGAGGATCCATTGATAACCTTGATGAAATTCTCTCATAGGTGATATTTTCTTTCTCCTCCTGCAGTAGTTTTTTCTTTGCTTTTGGTTTTTGATAGTGTGACTACTATCTGTCATGGCACTGGTGTTTGGATTAAATATCACCGGAGACCTCTGCACCTCCTGCACCTACATGTGATCTTTCCCCAGATTTAGGGAGTTTCCAGGCAGTGTTTCTTGTAATACATTTTTCTCCCTCTTTTCATTGTCTTGACATTTTTAACTTATATCCTATGTTCTCTTGATGGTTTTGTGTGATTCCTGTAGGCTTCTGCTATGTTTTGCTGTAGCTTATCCTTGACAAAACTCATGTTGAACCTTAATTTCTCAGTGTGGCAGCACTAGGAGGGAGGAGGTGTCTGGAGAGAGGGCACGTCCTCCTTGACTGGATTATGACTTAATTTGTTACATCTCTTGACATTAGATTGGTCTCCCAGGAGCGAGTTTGGCTTATGAGGCTGGATGACTATACAAGAATGCGTCAGTAAAAGCAAGATAACACTCAATAGCTTGGCCTCTTACTGCTTGTGTGCGCATTCATGCCCTCTGAGTTCATCTGCCAGGTTGTGGTGTACTATGAGAGTCTTAGCTGTCTACCTAAAAAATTTTATATATATATATATATATATATATATATATATATATATATATATATTAGTGAGAGAGAAAAAATGGCGTTAGAAATGGTACAAAATGTCACTAAACAAATAAGAATTCAACACTAGTTGCTATATTGCATGATGCTGTCTTCAAATTCGTTGTTCAGATTATCAGATATAAATGTGCAAGATTGGATTAAAGAAAAAAATAGCAAAAAAGTTATAAGAAACTCAAAAGAAAAACAAATAAGGACAAAAATAAAAAATTTAAGCAATAACTGCCTTTCAAAAGACCAGCAGGAAAAAAGAAAGAAAGAAAATAAATCAAAAGGCCAGCAGAGCTGAGATGGCAATTGAGACTGGACGTGGTGGCATGTGCCTGCCACCCCAGCACTTGGGAGGCTGAACAGAGGAGGATCACTTCAAATCCAACCTACAGAGTGAGACCCTGTAGTCCTTGTACTAGATAACGTTCTTAAAGTAAAAAGATCAACAGAAATTGACAATACGATTATTCAAACTTTTGTGTACATATATCTAAATATATCTTTTCCCCTCCTTTCACTTATCCTTTTCCTCATCCTGGTTTTTCCTTCCCTTTGAACAGATTTTTTTCCCCTTGCACAGTATCTACTGCACCTTTCAGATTATATTTACTCTCTCAGGTTGTTACACTAGCGACACAATACTATGCTTGCACTTGTGGGTCTCATTTATTTCACTTGCCAGTATAGTCCCTAGCTGTATCCATTTATCTACAAAACCCTCAAATATCTGAGTAATACTCCACTGTGTAAAAACATCACATCATCACATCCTTTTTTATTCATTCCTCAGTTGATGGACCTTTAGGTTATTTCCAAGATTTAGCTATGACAAATTATGCTACTATAAAGATGGGTGCCCATATATTGCTGTGGTATGATGCTTTCAATTCTTTTGGGAAAATATTTAGGAGGAGAACACCTGGCTTGAATGGGACCTCCAATACTAGCTTTTTCAGGAAACTCCGTACTGATTCCTATAATGGTTGTACCAGCCTGCACTCCCACAAACATTGGAGAAGGGTTTCTTTTTCCCCAAAGCCTTTCAACCATTTGTTATTGTTGGTTGACTTCTTGGTGATAGCCATTCTTTCTGGTATAACAGAACATCCCTTCTGTCAGGACTAGGAAGTGAATAAATCTGTCTTCTTTATAGCTTAGCCTCAACTATCTTGTTACAACAACACAAAATGACTAAGACATTTTTTCTTTATTCTTTTTCTCTTTTCTCTGACTAGATATTTCAAATATTCTTTCCCTGAGCTAATGTATGCCTTTTTCTTTTTGATAAAGACATATCAAAGCCTTGTATTGAAATTTTAAGAGAAGCCTTTACATTCTGTAGTACCTAAGATTTTTATTTCTAAATGTTGCTTTCATTTCTTTGTCAAACTTCTCATTTTTGTTTTTGAGTTAGTTTTCAAATTTCATCTGATTTTTTAAAAATCTATACATTTTTCAGGTCACTCACTTTCTTGAAAAGATTATTCTAATTTTTGTCAGTTACTTCATAGACCTGTATTTCTTTGGAGACCATTATTGGAGCTTCACTGTTTTCTTCTGGTGATGCCATTACTTCCTGATTCTTGGTACTTTGTACATCCTTCTGTTGGGATTTGCACATCTGAGGAGTCAGCCACCTCTTCCAGCTTTGCAAATGTTCTTTACCAGGAGCAGACCTTCACCATCTGTCCTATCCTGTGAGGCTTACCTCTCTGCCTGGGTCATCCTTGGGCTGCCTAGAACTGGAAAGTTGTGGTCTTTGGACTCCTAGGTTGAGAAGGCTGACCCTGAGCTTTTCTGAGATGCATAGCATTGGCGGTTCCTTACTTCAGTGGGCCCAAGAGATGCATACGGAAGCTGGGCATGGAGCTGGGATGTCTCAACCCTCAAGCCAGATTAAATTTTCAGCATGTTTCCGGTCCTTATCAGCTTAGCTTTACTGAGCAGCCATGCTATTGGCTAGTGTCTATTTGGGAAGTCATTCCCGGCAGGCAAAGAGTGCTATTACCAAAGCTTTAAGTTTTATTCACTGTGTAGCCAGCCTCTCTTCTTGGTTTCTACCTAAGCCCGGATGATCTAACCGTGCAATTTTCTCCAGTATTCTCAGCGAGGTTAGGCTGATGTGATGTACTGGGAAGCATCTTAGTGTGCGAGAGAACCTCGGTGTCTACCCCTGAATCTCTATTCCAATTTGGAAGCCCAGGGACTGCCCTTTTTTGTGGCACTGCCCTGGCTCGGAGTAGAGATAAATGAAGAATCTCAGCAAGAATGTTTTCTTCTTTATTTTAATGTGATTTTTAATTGTTTGGTGACCCCGATAGATGTCTTAGTTTTGTTCCTAAACTTTGAGGTTTTCACAAAAATATTCTTGTCTTTGAATAGTTGTAAGACTGACTTTCTGTGGAGTGAAGCAGTAAAGTCTAGAAACTCCCATTCTGCAATCTCTTTTCCATCTCTGTGTGGCAGCGTCCCAGTTATTTTTCGCTTGTTACTGGGACAAAATACCCAACACTCAAACTTAAGGAAGGAAAGGTTTATTTAGCACACAGTATGTGGAGGCTTCCGTCTATACTCGGCTGGCTCCCAAGGAGAGTAGCACGTGACAGAGGGCAGCAGTTCATGGCAGCAGGAAATAGTGAAGAGCAAAGGGAGGGGAAGCAGCGCGGCTTCTAACTACCTCTCCCCTCCTTACATTATAGACCAGCTGCCCTGGGGCAGGGGCTGTAGGACTCACACAGCGTTCATGCTCTCCTGTTGCACAGGATGAGCACGTTTACAAATTCTTTACAAAGAATCTTGGCACTTTGCTGAGTCACTTAATTAAACTTCTAAACTTCTCCAGTTCACAATGTATCAACCAGTACATGGAGCTTCTTAACGTCACTCCTGATCTCTTCCAAGTCTATTTTCATTTGTCCATCTCCATTTAATTATTTTAGAGAGAATAAAGAATGAGATCTACTTGGACATTTTGTTGAGATAACCTTCTCTCCCCTGCTTCTTTTTATTTTTAAGCGATGTGATTACTTGTACTTTTAAGCAATGTGATTATTCAATACATATGGACAGTGTTTAATAAATTCAAGATAATTAGGATTTCTATCTCCTTAACGTTTATGATTTGAAGCCTATACAAGCCACTCCTCTGGTTCTTTGTAAAATATATAGCAAGTTGCTGTAAGCTGTTTCTACCCAGCTGTGCTTTAGAACCCTGGTACTTACATTCCCTATTTTGATATTCATTACTCAGCCTTCCTCCAGGCTCCTCCTTTCTCTCATTATCTATCCCTTTCTAGTATATCAACTTCATTAGCTGCTGCATCTGGGTGAGAAGTTGTGGTATGTCTTTCTGCCCCTTATTTCTATGAACATGTTTAGCTTCTTCATATATATATATATATATATATATATATATATATATATATATATGGCCAGTAATAATGCTTGTTATTGTATTTTTATTTTAAGACAAATGATATCAATGGGGAGGAGTTTTTTCTAAACTAAACCCTTGGCAGTCCAGTTTAATTGTGGTTTTGGCACTTTGTGATAGGTGAGTAGGTTTGGGGTTGCAGTTGGGCACTCATTTTCTAGTGGATTTGTCACTACAGGCATATATATATTTTTTTTGTAAACCCATTAAAATGTACTGAGATACTTCAGGGCCAGAGAGCTCAGAAATATATATATTTATTATTATATTATTATATATCATTATAAATATATATTTAATATATTTATTAGTATTTATTAATATATATTATATATATTTATTATATATATATATTAGTGTTGCAATGAAGGTGGACATGGAGGTACATCTTTAATAGATTCATCCATTTCCTTTAGTTATATACCCATCAAGGAGATAACTGTGTGATATGCTATGTTATATCTCCTTGTAGTTTTTGCTTTGTTTTGCTTCAAGAGCCTCCACACCGTTTCCCTTTATATAAAGTGTACGAGCTCCCCTTGCTTCACATCCTTGCCAGCATTTGTTACTATTTATCTTTTTATCATAACCATTTCGCACTCTCCCCTTTTCTAATAGTAGCCGATTATAACTTGTTTCTTTGGACTCTTTGATTTTGAAAGGCCTTTATGATACTCAAGAGAAAGTTTCAAGAGCTCTTTGGATTTATGGATATGGAAGACAGAGTACAGGTCTGAGTCAAACATAAAATATATGAGTTATTTGCAAATAGATAAGTTATTTCTCTTGGACGGATGGGATCACCTGAGAGAGCACAGAGTATGAAAAAGACAGGGCTGTATTTCAACCTTTGAGTAATAAAACATTAATTTCCTTGACAGAAGAAGAAGAGCCAACAGAGCGAGATTATAATAAAGAAACAGGAAGAGAATAGTTCAGGAAAGAAAGCAGGCAGACACTGCAGGGCTAAGTGTGGCTCAGAAGTCAAAGCCACAGTGGATGAGAAGCATGACATTAGTTTAGCCAGAGTTTGTTGATGACTTTGCCCATATCTTTCTCAGTCAATTATTGGGGTAAAAGTCAACTTAGAATAGATTGAGGTGGGAGTATGCAATGAAGAAACGGAGACTATAAATACAAACTTTGTGAAAAGAAAGATAGCATCTAAAAGAAGTTAATAAAGTGATTTAAGCTTAAAAGGATTCAGTAGAGAGACTTCTGTTTTTGGCAATGACATATGGGATGCTTTAGATCTGCTTTCTCATTCAAGACACCTATAATCCTAAACAAATATTTTAAAGACTCTGCTTAAAGTTATTGAAAATCTGTAACAAATACATTGAAATACTTCAGGACGAGGATATATCAAAAGAGCTGAGAATAATGAAATTCTGCCTTTGAGACTATCTGAAAGAATTTGCTTCTTTCTTACACTGATAGTGAGCTGAACAGAGATTTCAACAGTCATGGGCCCAAAAAACTAGCAACTGGAACTTAAAAGCCTTCAAAGGACAGGGACTTCAATAAATAGAAGATTGTTATGTTGTAACCATGAAATGTGATCAACTCTGTGCTAGGGAGACAGCTCAGCGTATAAGCACAAGGACCTGGCTTGTGCTTACAAAGTCCTAAGTTCGATCCCCAGTACCCCTCCAAAAAAAAACAGAAGTGATCAACTAGACAAAAAAAAAATTAGCAAAGAAATAACAGAACTGAGCCAAACTTATGAAAAAATACTTAGTAGACCTTTGCAGAGTATTCGACCAACATGAAAATGTACGTTCGTCTCAGATGTACATGAGATGTTCTCTAAAATAGACCATACACTACCCCAGAGACGATGCTTAAGTAAATATAAAGGAATTGTAATTATCCTATGCATATTATCAGTCCATAATTTAAGGATATTAGAAATTACTAACAAAAGAAATCACAAAAACTCCATAAACACATGGAAATAAGATAACACCCTCCTGAACAACAAATGGGTCACAAATCTAATCAAAAAAAAAGAAATCAAACAATATCTAAAATCAAATAAAAAAGCAAATACAACTTAGCATAACCTGTGGGATGCAGCGGAAGCAATCCTGAGAGGGAAGTGTACAGTGGTGAGTACTCACATCAGGAAGACATAATAAGCACAAATAAAGCTGCACCTCAAGCTTCTCAAGCAAAAAAAAAAGGAGTAAGTCAAGCGCAAAGCCCAAAGAAGACAGGAAATTATAAAGATCAGAGCAAGAATTAATGTAATGGAAATCAAGGAAACAATACAAAGACTTAACGGATCAAAGAGTTGGTTCTTTAAAAGAATAAATAAAATCAATAAAACCTTAGCCAACCTTATCAAATAAAAGGAAATAAAAACTCAAATTCATGTAATAAGTAATGAAAAGGATGAAATCACTACTGATCCTGTAGAAATTCAAGAGGTCATCAATACCTACTTCGAAAATTTTTATTCACATACTATGGAAAACAGAAGAAATGGACAGATTCCTAGAAACATATGACTTACCAAAGCTGAATCAAGAATACATAAAAATTCTGAATAATCCAATATCAGTTAATGAAATTTAAAACATAACTTAAAACTTACCAATAAGAAAAAGCCCAGGTCCTGGTTAATAGCTGAATTCTACAAGAAATTTAGAGAAGATTTAATACCAGTACTCCTCAAACTCCTTAATGAAGTTGAAAGGGAAGTAATTCTCCCTAAAACATTCCTGGAGGTAAGTATTACCCACATGACAAAACCAGACAAAGCCCAATCAGAAAAGAAAACTATAGACCCAACTCCCTAATAAACATGAATGCAAAAATTCTCAGTGAAATACTAGCAAACAGAATGCAGCAAATAATCAAGATTATCCATCACAACCAAGTGAGATTCATCCAAGAAATGCAGAGATAGTTCACCAACCCTGCCCTCAGGTGAGCTCAGCCAGCCACCATCTCCAGGCATGGTGGGCCACAAATCTCAGTGTTGGGGAGGCTGAAAACAGAAGGATCACTATGAGTCCAAGTTGTATAGTGAGACCCTGTGCCAAATACATAAAATGAAAAGAAGATTAAGCTTTTGATAATGTCCATTATTCATTCATGAGAAAAATCCTATAGAAAATCACAATAGATGGTCTTTACCTCAATCTGATAAAAGCTATCTATGACAAATTAACAGCCAACATCATACTAAATGGAGAAAATCTGAAAGTTTTCACTCTAAAGCCAGGAGCAAGATAAGAATGTGCAATATTTTGACTCCTACTTAATATAATTCTAAAATCATGAGCCAAAGCAATTAGGCAAGAAACAGAACTAAAAGGTATAAAACGAAAGGAAGGAGTCAATTATCATTGCTTACTAATGACATTGTCCACTATGTAGATGACCCAAATAATCTAACAAAAGACACTTAGAATTAATAGCAAAATTTAAAAGTGTAGAAGGATATGAAATCAACACAAAAAATTAACAGCAGTCCCATACACTAATAAAATACACTAATTATACACTAATAAAAAAGAAATTAGGGAAAAAATACCATTCACAATAGAACACTAAAATGTAAATACTTTAGAAATTAACCTACATAAGGAAATGAAAGACAATAAAAAGTACAATACTCTGAAAAAAGGAAATAGAATGAGGACATTACAAAAATGGAAAGATATCACTGTTCCTTAATAGAGAAAAACAATACAGTCAAAGTGGCCAAACTTCTGCTGCCCTTAGTCTCTCAGTCTCAGGAGTTCAATCCCCGCTGCTATCAAAAAAAAAAAAAAAAAGCAGCAGCAACAGCAGCAGCAGCAGCAGCAGCAGCAGCAGCAGCAGCAGCAGCAGAAGAAGAAGAAGAAGAAGAAGAAGAAGAAGAAGAAGAAGAAGAAGAAGAAGAAGAAGAAGAAGAAGAAGAAGAAGAAGAAGAAGAAGAAGAAGAAGGAAGATTAGGCTAAATGAAAAGGCCAGGCATAGAAGGATAAAAGTCACATGATCTTACTCATATGATTTAACAGTAGATACGAGATGTAACAAGGAAGATGAAGTAGAAGTGAAGAGTAGAATGGTGCTACCAGAGGCTAAGGACAGCAGAGGGGAAATGAGGGTCGAGAGAGGACGGTCAACAGGTAAAAGATAACAGTTAAATAGAAGGAATAAGTTCTGCTATTCTACTGAGCAGCAGGATGACTACAGCTAAGAATAATTTGTTATAGCATCAAAATAGCTAGAAGAGATTTTGAATGCTGTCATCAAAAACAAATGATAAATATTGGAAGCAACCACTATGTTAATTGCTCTGTGATCACTGCACAATATATGCAGCTATCAAAATTCCACACTGTACCCCACAAATATTTACAGTTATGTGACAGTTAAAACTCAAATATATTGGTCCAGTGAGATGGCTCAGCAGTCTAAGGCACCTGCTTAGGCAAGCTTAGGCACCACAGGGACCATGGTTCAATCCCTGGCACCACATGTCATGCCAGCCCCACCCCCAGTGCGGCTGATCCTGCCATAATATAACAAAATAAATAATAAATAAAACTCAAATATAGGGCTGGTGAGATAGCTCAGTGATCTAAAGTGACTGCTTAGGCAAGCTTAGGCAGGCACAGGCGACCACAGTTCAATCCCCAGCACCACGTGCCATGCCAGCCTCATCCTCAGGGTAGGTTGAGCTGGCCAAAAAAGTAAATAAAATATAATATAATATAATATAATATAACTTTTAAGAAAGAGAAATAGCTAAAAGCTTCCCAAATTTCCAAATCTGGGATAGACAGAAAAACATTTATCCTGACTTAAAAAGCCCACAGAATTTCAAGTTGGTTGAACATAGATGTACCCATAATACTTTATAATTAAAGTTAAAAGTTGAAGACAGACAGATAGACGTTTGAAAGCAACAGGGAAAAGCAGTTCATCACGTAAAAGGGAACCACCATGATACTGTAAGATTTCTCAATAGATCCTTGCAAGACAGGATTTGGTGAAATTACATCTTCAAAGTACTGAAAGAAAATAAATTGCTAACCAAGAACACTCTGTCTTGAATAGCCATCCTCTAAACATGACGGACCTTTTCCTTCTCAAGTTTACTCTTTTTTTTAATCTGTGTCTGCTTTTATGTCTTTCATTTTTATCTTAATTTCTTTCGGCACCTTAGGGATTTTTTTTTTTTTCTACAGCCTCTTCATTCTTTTTCTCCCTTCTGTTGCAATCATTTCAGAAAGTTCCAATGCATAGTTTCTGACTTCATCTGTCTGTGCTCTAAGCTTGCTCTTGTTGGGTTTGAGCTTTGGGGTTGCATTTTCTTCTACATTTTGTCATTTTCTATTTTTCATTTTATTTTATTTCCTGTATGTATGCTTGCATATTTCTTATGGTAGATGGCTTTATCCCTAGAATCAATGTTTCCTTAGGAAATTTCTGCTTGTCAGGCCTGTCTTCTACATATAAACAGATCTTGGTCTTTGTGTATATCACAAGAACCTACATTAACAGTGTATTAAGGATATGAAGTTTCTATGTGTTTAGCTAAGCATCCAGTCCTTGGGGCTGGACTAGAGTGATGGTTGCAACCCCAAACAATCACAGTTTTGTTGTACAGGGGAGAAAGACTAATTATAACAGATATGACATCCTGGCTAAAGTAACGCTGTTAGCAATAACAATAGTCTCAAGCACAGCCTGACAACTAACAAACTGTAGTAATGATTAACCTTTAACCATAGGTGCAAATTCTACAGTTTGTATAACAAAACCCGGGCCTGGCGGGATGGCTCAGTGGTCTAAAGCGCCTGCTTGGGAAAGCTTGGGCGGCTTCAGAGACCATGGTTTGATCCCAGGCACCACATGCTGCGCCAACCCTGCTCTCGGGGTGGGCTGAGCCGGCCATAGAAATGAGTGAATAAACAAAGGTTCTGAAACAAGAAAAAAAAAAAAAAAAAAAAAAAAAAAAAAAAAAAAAAAAAAAAAAAAAAAAAAAAAAAAAAAATATATATATATATATATATATATATATATATATATATATATATATATAACACAAAACCCAACATGTATTGTGAACTTGTATGCAATGATTTTTCCCCTTAGTGGAGTGATTTTCCCGTTTCAGGGGGAGGGAAGAAGATAGTTAAAAGAGATAGAGGACAATTTAGAGAGATGAATAGCCTTGGTTTTTGCAATAATTTTTTTTCAATTTTAATTTTTTTAAGAACCAGTTAGTACTTCTTTTT
This sequence comes from Myocastor coypus, assembly GCA_004027025.1. Taxonomy (NCBI): domain Eukaryota; kingdom Metazoa; phylum Chordata; class Mammalia; order Rodentia; family Myocastoridae; genus Myocastor; species Myocastor coypus. Next base: position 17,950 of record PVJA010027139.1, read on the forward strand.
TTTCTTCAAAAAACACATTAGTAGTACATTCCCAATAATTGATACAATGCATATTGTTGTCCTCCAGGTTATTTTTTAAGAGAATAAAAAATAGTAAAAGAAAAAGGTATTAGAAACTGAGCAAAACAGTAGGAATTCAACAATCATTGTTATTCTGCATAATATTGTCTTCAAATTGGTTGTTTAGAGTACCAGATATCAGTATGGAAAATTGATTTTAAAATGTTAAAAGAAATTTTAAAAGACAGCCAGGCATGGTGGTGTACACCTGTAATCCCAGCACTTGGGAGGCTGAGGCAGGAGGATTGGTGCAAGTTCGAGACCAGCCTGGGCTACAAAAGTGAGCCCAAGGTCAGCCTGAACTGTACAACAAGACCCTGTCTCAAAAAGACAAAAATAAATAAAAAAGAAATTTAAAATGACAGGAAAAAAATTTAAGCATTAACTTCTGTTTTCAATAGACTAGAAAAACCAGCAGTACAATTGTACAATTACCCCGGACATCCTATGTATATACATATATCTTTTTCCCTTCCTTCTTTTTTCTTTCCTCCTTTTCCTCAATCCAGTTGTTCCTTCCTTTTGAACAGATTCTTTTCCTTTCACAGTATTGTTTTACTTTTCGTATTTTATTCATTCTTTCAGGTTCTAACACTAGCAAGGCTTTTTGATGTTTGGACATGCAGGTCTAATTTCTTTGACTTAAGACTATGATCTCTAGTTGTAGCCCCTTACCTATAAAAGTCTCAAGTTTATCTTTTTATAGCTGCCTGATACTGCACTGTGTAAAAGTACCATAACTTTTTTATTCATTCCTCAGTTGATGGACATTTGGGCTGCTTTCAAGATTTCGCTATGATGAGTGATGCTACTATAAACATGGGCGCACATATGTCAATGTGGTGTGATGGTTCCTTTGGAAAAACACCCAATAGCTGGGACCTCAAATTCTAGCTTCTTGAGGAATCTCCACGCTAAGTTCCAAGTATCTGAACTAGTCTACACTCCCACCAACAGTAGAGAAGGGTTCCTTTCTCCCCACGCAGCATTTGTCGTTGGTTGACTTCATGATAGCCATTCTTTCTGGGTAAGATGTAATCTCAGCATTGTTTTAATTTTCATTTCTTGAACGACCAATGATATTGAAAATGTTTCCATATATTTATTTTCCATTTTTATTTCTTTATCCGGGATGAGAAATGTATATTCATCTCAGATGTCCATTTTTGGATAAAGGTCTTTGAATTTTGGGGGCCTGTTCTTTTTCTAATTCTTTATATGTTTTAGACAGTTCTTGTCTGAAGGACAGTAGGTTATAATTTTTCCCCAATTCATGGGTTTTGCTTTTCCTCTGTTGGTGATTTCTTTTGACACATAGAAACTTTTCAAAAAGATGAGATCCCAGTTGTTGATTCTTTGAAGTATTTCCCAGGGAGCCTGGTTTCATTGATGAACTCTCTACTTAGCTCTGTCTTTCAGATTTCTACCTACTCTTTCCTCCAAATGATTGCTTTTCTGCTTTAATATTTAAATCTTTGATCAATATTGACTTTAGTTTACTTCCTAATGATAAACATGGGTTTAGTTTTAGTCTTTGACATGACTATTCCATTGATCCTCAGTTGTGGGCTTTTGCCAGTACCATGCTGATTTTATCACAGTAGCTTTGTAACATAATTTAAAGTTGGAGATAGTGGCATCTCCTGCCTTCCCTTTGTTGGCCATGATTGCTTTTGCTATCCTAGGTCTCTTCTGGTTGTAGATGAATATTAGGTTAGCGATAATTTTTTTAATAAGTCACTGAAATCAAAGGCAACAAAAGCTAAGAGGTAAGCATAATTACATCAAACTGAAAGCTTTTCATAACAAAGGAAATGATAAAATGAAAGGACAACCTAAATAATGAGTAAAATGTTTGCAAATCTCAGGTTCAGAAGGGATAATATAACTAATGTAATTACTATTAGAAATCCAAATGATCTGGGACAAGTAATTTAATAAATATTTCTCAGAAAATGAAATTTAAATGAAAAGCACAGATATGAAAAGGAAAACAATATTTCTAATCATCAGAGAAACACAAAAACATAATTATGTGATGGATATTATCAAAAGGCCAAAAGATAATAAGTGAGGATGCAAGGAAAAGGAAAAGATTTATACAATGATTGTAGGAACATAAATTATTGCAGAAAACAGTACAGAAGCTCCTCAAACAATATACCTGGAATTGCTACATAATCCACCAATCCTACTTCTCAGTAACTGTTTTAAGGAATTGAAGTTAAGTTCACAAAAAGGTATCTGGATTCCCGTGCACACTGCAGTACCATTCAGAGTGCTAATATATGGAAGCAAATGAAGTGTCTATTCATGAGTGCCTTGGTTACTTTTCTCCTGTTTCTGGGACAAAATACTCAGCTGCCAAAATTAAGGAAGGAAAGGTTTATTTAGCTCAAAATTAGTGGAGATTTTAGTCCATATTCGGCTGACTCCCAGAGAGAGTGGAACATGGCAGAAGGCAGCAATTCATGATAGTGGAAAACAGCTCAGAGCAAAAGGCAGGAACAGCAGCTGCAGTAGGACAGGCAGAGAGCAAGCCACTCCCTTCCTTATGCTGCATCCAGACTATCTGTCCCAGATCAGGTATAGGACTCACACCCCTAACCCACCAGCTCTCACACTCATAATCCCAGAAGCACTTACATCCATAATTCCACCACTGGACCATGAATTAATCATAAACTCTAGAAGCTACCTCATCACTACATGAGGCTTTGGGGGGACAACTAGACACAAACTACAGCAATAGCTAAATGAGTATAGTAATTCCTGCGTAGATATGCAATAGAATGGTTTTCAGCCCTTTATTGAAAAACTAAAGTCTTGTGCTTTACAACAGAACTAAGAGCCCTGGAAGACATCACTTCAAGGAAGATTAGAAAGACAGAAGGAGCCACACTGCATAAGTTTATTTACATGTAGGAACTAAAACAGGCAAACTCACAGAGTCAGATAGTAGTAGATATCAGGGTGTGGGGAAGAGAGAAATGTGGTATTGGTCACAGGGTCAAAATTTTATTCATGCAAGATCAGATCTAGAGATCTAATTGCAGCACTTAGCAACCCTGAATTATGTATTTGAAATTTGCTGAGATAGGTTGTAAATGAAGTCTTCTCAACACACCCACCACACAAGCAATAACTATGCAGAGTTGATCGATGCATTAATTAGCTGCAAGGCAAAGATCAGTTCATAAAGTGCATGACACAGGAAATTAACAACACCTTAAGGGTGTACAGCTGTGTACAATCATACATAAGTCCTCAGCTATTCTGAAATTCACTGAATTTGATGCTGGCCACATTCGATGTAAAACTTTTGCTCCAGTACTTATCATTTGCTGCTCCATGAACAAGCTAGAACTGATCAGTGTCCACTGCCTTGTGATTCACCACCCTTTCCAGCAAAACACTTCCCATAGTTTTGTACTCACTATTTTGGGCATGTGTCATACATTAGTTATCTTAGAACCAACTAATGAGCCCGATGTGATAGTCCATGCTTGTAATCCCAGCACTTGGAAGGTTGAGGCAAGAGGATGGTTGCAGGTTCAAGACCAGCTTGGGCTACAAAGTGAGCACAAGGTCAGTCTGAACTGCACAGTGATATCCTGTCTCAAGAAGGCAAAAAGGGGTAGTGTGACACTTAGAGCAACAGCGAGAGAGTGACGGATTTTGAGAGAATGAGGAGGAAGGAGAGAAAATGGCATCCCTGGATTATAGTACCTACGGCCCAGCTGCAGCCCAGCAGGGCTACAGTGCTTACACTACCCAACCAACTCAAGGATATGCACAGACTACTGAGGTATGTGGGCAACAAAGCTGTGAAACCTATGGGCAACCTACTGATGTCAGCTATACCCAAGCTCAGTCTGCTACCACCTATGGGCACACTGGGTATGCAACTTCTTATGGACAGCCTCCCATGGGTTATACTACTCCAGCTGCCCCCCAGGTGTATAGCCAGCCTGTCCAGGGGCATGGCACTGGTGCTGATGGCACACCACTGCTACAGTTACCACCGCCCAGGCTTCTTATGCAGCTCGGTCTGCATATGGCATCCAGCTTGCTTACCCAGCCTCTGGGCAGCAGCTAGCAGCTACTGCACCTGCAAGACCACAGGACGATAACAAAACTACTGAAACTAATCAACCTCAGTCTAGCACAGGAGGTTATAACCAGCCTAGCCTTGGCTATGGACAGAGCAACTGCAGTCATCTCGGGTTCCTGGGAGCTACCCGATGCAGCCAGTCACCTCCATCCTGTCCTCCTACCAGCTATTCTTCCACACAACTGACTAGTTATGATCAGAGCAGTTCCTCTCAGCAGAACACCTATGGGCAGTCGAGCAGCCATGGACAGCAGAGTAGCTACGGTCAACAAAGCAGCTCTGGGCAGCAGCCTCCCGCTAGTTATCCACTCCCACCCTGACTGGATCCTACAGCCAGGCTCCAAGTCAATATGGCCAACGGAGCAGCAGATATGGGGAACAGAGTTCATCCCAACAGAACCACCCTAGTAGCATGGGTTTTTATGCGCAGGAGTCTGGAGGATTTTCCAGACCAGGAAAAAACAGAGCATGAGTGACCCTGATAACCAGGGCAGGGAAAAAGGGCAATTTGATCATGAAGGCACGAGCAGAGGTGGGTGGGGAGGAGGATGTGGTGGAATGGGCACTGGAGAGTGAGGTGGCTTCAATAAGCCTGGTGGACCCATGAATGAAGGACCAGATCTTGATCTAGGTCCTGCCATAGATCCTGAGGAAGACTCTGACAACAGTGCAGTTTGCACACATTGACTATATGAGTGACATTTGATGATCTGGCAGGCTTTTTTAAGCAATGTGAGGTTGTTAAGATTAACAAGAGAACTGGGCAACCTATGAGCCACATCTACCTGGACAAGGAAACAGGAAAGTCCAGAGGTGATGCCACAGTGTCTTAGGAAGATCCATCAACTGCCATGGCTGCTGTGTAGCGGTTTAATGGGAAAGATTTTCAAGGAAAAAAACAAAGTCTCCCTTGTGTGGAAGAAGCCTCTAATGAACAGCATGCGAGGTGGCATGCCACCTCATGAGCACAGAGCGATGCCACCACCACTCCATGGAGGTCCAGGTGGCTCAAGAGGTCCTGAGACACCCATGGGTCACATAGGAGGTCGTGGAGGAGACAGACGAGGCTTCCCTCCAAGCAGCCCCCAGAGTTCCCGTGGAAATCCCTCTGGAGGAAAAAATGTCAAGCTAGAGATTGGCTGTGTCCCATTCTGGTTGTGGAAACCAGAACTTCACCTGGAGAACAGAATGCAACAGCATAAGGCCCCCAAACCTGAAGGCTTCCTCCCACCACCCTTCCTACCTCTGGGAGGTGATCATGGCAGAGGTGGCCCCAGTAACATGTGGGGAGGAAGATGTGGCCTCACGGACCATGGTGGTCCTGGTGGGATGTTCTGTGCTGGCCATGGCATGGACTGAGGTGGCTTTTGGTGGAGGAAGATAAAATGGTCCGGTAGACCCTCCTGGACCTTTGATGGAACAAATGGGAAGAAGAAGAGGAGAATGTGGAGGGCCTGGAAAAATGGATAAAAGTGAGCACCATCAGGAGCACAGAGACCTGTCCTGCCAGACGCAGAGACCCCGCAGAGCTGCACTGACTACCAGATTTATTTTTTAAACCAGAAAATATTTTAAATTTATAATTCCATATTTATAATTTTGGCCACAACATTATGATTATTCCTTGTCTGTGCTGTAGTATTTTTCACCATTTATGAAAAAAAAAAAAAAAAGAAAGAAAACATTAAACCAAGTTAAATGGTAGTGTGCTGAGTATTTTTTTTTTCTTTTTTTAAAGACAGTTGTTTAACTAAGATTTAGCAATGGGAACCCTTGTGAGCATCCTCAGGGATCATTGTGGAGGAACAACACGTTCTCTAACTGTCACAATGTTCATGGTTGTGATGTGCTTTTTTTTTTTTTTTTTTTTTTTTTTTTTTTTTTTTTTTTTTTTTTTTTTTTTTTTTTTGTCTTTTTGAGACAGGGTCTCGCTATGCAGTTGAGGCTGCTCCTGAGCTCACTTTTGTAGTCCAGGCTGGTCTCGAACTCGCACCAATCCTCCTGCCTCAGCCTCCCGAGTGCTAGGATTACAGGCATGCGCCACCACGCCCAGCTGTGATGTGCTTTTAAAAATATATATATATGTAATGTCAAATGTTTACCAAAAACAAAAGACAAAGAGAAAAAGAACCAACAATGAGTAGCAAGGTACCACTGTGTGTTACAATTTCAATAGACTATTAGAAAATCGAAACAATAAAAGTTCTTCTCTAAGATTCCCAAGCATAGGACACAGCAGAGCCATCTATCCGGATGCCCTAGCACCACTGTTGCACTTATCTTTGCTGTTATTCTCTCCCTTCTGCCTAAAACCCAATGCAGTACCAGGTACTTAGAGTATTTCCTAAATATAGCTCAACCACATCCATTTCTTTTATTTATATTTTTTCTTTTTGCAACGGGATCTTGCTATGCAGTTCAGGCTGGCCTTGAACTCACTTTTGTAGCCCAGGCTAGTCTCAAACTCGCATCGATCCTCCTGCCTCAGCCTCCCAAGTGCTGGGGTTACAGGCATGCACCACCACGCCTGGCTCTCATTTCTTTTATTTCTACCACCATTGACTTAGTTCAAGTTGCTATTTCTCACTTGAAATGCTATATTTTAAAGAGTTGGACCATGATCAGTAACAGTGGAACATGATTAAAACAGGACTTACAGAACTCAGCAGAAGTCAAGACATGAAAGGTCTTGTGAAGTACAATAAGGAGCTGGGAATTTATTCCAAATGTGATGAATGGGTAACCATAAAAGAACTTTATGGAAAACACAGGCCCACAAGAATAGCACTTTGGCTATTAGGGAGAGACTTGATTATACAAGGACAAGAGTAATGGGGGAACAAATTAGGAAGATAATGAAACACTGGACTCCATCAAAGTGGTAGAGATGAAAACAAAGGAATGGATTTAAAACATCCTTGTATCTGAGCTGAAGCTCACTGTTGGAATGGATGGAGGATGAAGAATAAGCAAGAAGAGAATTACAAATGACTTCCAAACTTCAGAATAGAACACCTAGGCACCCATCACTACCAGTTTCCATGTGACAGAACACCAGAGACTGTGAATCTAACCTAGATGAGAGGTCAGAATTGCTGATTTTTTTTTAAACATCAGGTATATTAGCTCTATTGCTTGGACTCAGTACTCCACACCCACAACTCCGAGGAAAATCCGGCTTAACTGGCTTATGTGCGTAAAGGAGCAAAGCAGAAACAGCACCGTAGAAGGGTGTAGCGGAGCAGAGCTCCACTAGTTCCCAGTAGCCAGGAGGCAGAGCAGGGGAAGAGAACTGGAGAAAGGGGCCAGAGCTCAGACATAGAGACTAATGTTACACCTCTAGGACTCATCCAGAAGCACCCACAGGTGTAGCCGACTATCCTCTGAGAATGTGGGTGCTAGGTCAAGTTGTCCAGAAATCTAAATCTGGGCACCAGTCCCTCTCTATGGTCTCAGCCAGATCTTGGACTGGACACTGAGAAAATGAAAACTGAAAGGACCCAGCATGACACCAACCAACAAGCTTACAAGGAACGAGCGTACGCACAAGTGGTATTAAGGGTTGACTTCATCCACAAAAATGGCAGTGAAACTGAGAAGCAAAGGTATTCTTTAAAACAAAGGTATTTCATCCAAGATGATTTTCATGGACACATTAATTATTTCAATGAATAGCTAACACACATTAATGACAGGGCCACAATATGTATGTCTCGCAGCCAAGCAGCTCTGAACCACTGACAGTACATGCCCGAGGAACCTGAGATGCTTGTGAGCAGACCTAAGTCATCGGGAGATGAGTGACACATTTCTCTCAAGGAAGGTTTTTGGTTTTTCTTCATGTTAATTACACTGTCTGACCTTAGCTAACTCCTGGAGGTAATACGCAGGTCACCTGGGGATGTGTTTTCCATTCCGGGACTAACCCATGCTCCAGGGAGTATGACAGCCAAGCCACTCTTCACAGCCATAATCACCCCAAGCTCAGGTATCAGACCACGAGAGAGAGCCCCTGTCCCCAGAGCCTACTGAAGTGACCTAAGGAAGCCAGTCCCCACCTCCTTGTCCTACATGACCTCGCACACCGAAATCAAATGAAGACTTTTGCTCACATTTCTTCCTCCCTCTTCCTGCTCTCTGACCAGCTGGGTTGCTTCCCATGTATCCCTGCGCTGTCTGTCTGCCTCAGCCACCTGGGAACTATAACATGTTGTCTTTTCAGTGTTAAAGTTTTCTGCCCTTGGTGTTACAAAGGCTGAGCAACAATGAAAACTCCATTAAAACCTTCTTTGTCTGGGATTATTCAAAAGGCTCTCTGCAGATAGGCATGGTGACACATGCCTAGGAACCCTGTCCTCTGGGAAGCCAAGCAGGATCTCAAGTTGGAGTCCAGTCTGAGAGTCTTAGCAAGACTCTGACTCTAAGTGGAAAAAGAAAAACAAATTGTAAAAAGCTGGGAGTGTACTCCGTGTGAAGGTCCTAGATTCAGTCCACAGGGCCACCTCCCTGTGATGGCTAAAAACAGAAATAATAAATTTCTTTTATTCTTGTGTATAGCAATTTAGAAAAACTTAAACTTCAAAATTGAAAACACGGTTTCTTGAATGCTGAGAAGGTACACAGAACCCACAGTATTCGCAACAGGATAGTGTTCAGACACATGAAAAACCTTCACAGAGCAGCCCCAAGGGTGGGATTCAGAATTCTATAAAGATCTGAAGACAGTGACCCTCTAAGATGACAGCAGCCTGCCTGTAACTCCACGGAAATGTTAATTTGGATTTTGAAAAAGGTATCAAAATATATTTCCAGATCACATTCAAATATATGGCTAGCTAGGGGGGTAGCTCAGTGGTCGGAAAGCTGCCACGGGTGAGGTCCTAGGTTCAATCCCCAGAACTGCCAGGAAACGAAAGACCAAGTCAATATTTTTAAAACACTTTCAAACTATATGGATAGAATCTAGTCTACTTGAAAAAGTAGCAAGACATCTTGCCTACTAAAGTGCAAGCATTCAGGTAAAACATAAAACAAAAAAGTCCTCATCATCGCTGCCCAGTAAAGCCCGGCACCTGCACCCAACAGCATCTACTGCACACTGAGGGTGCGGCACGTGGCCACACTCTTCTGCAGCACTTCGCATCCATTAATGTATCTAATCCTTCTCAGTACTTCTTAGGTCAGAGCCAAGATTTCACCCCAGACTGGCTGCAAATTCAACCACTGAACCTTCCTGCTTTTAATTCAGAGGGAAGCAGACACCTCGCCCACAGCAGGCAATCCACGTAGAGTATAAGTAAAATCTGACTGATGGGCATCAGACTATCAGGCTTCTCTCTCAGACAGCTTGCTCCAAAGCTGTGGTTCTAAAGTGTGG
>PVJA010027140.1:0-28909 GCA_004027025.1 Myocastor coypus
TTATTTATTTATTTATTTATTTATTTATTTATTTATTTATTTTTTGCCTTTTTGAGACAGGGTCTTCCTATGCAGTTCAGGCTGGCCTTGAGCTCACTTTTGTAGCCCAGGCTGGTCTTGAACTCGCACTGATCCTCCTGCCTCAGCCTCCCAAGTGCTGGGATTACAGGCGTGAGCCACCATGCCCAGCTCCCCCCCCTTTTTAAAAGAATTTTTTATTTTATTTATTTTTTTCCTTGTTTCAGAACTTCTGTTTGTTTATTTTTATGGCTGGCTCAGCCTGCCCTGAGGGCAGGGCTGGTGCAGCATGTGGTGCCGGGGATCGAACCATGGTCCCTGAAGCTGCCCAAGCTTTCCCAAGCAGGCACTTTAGACCACTGAGCCATCCTGAACCTGGCCCCTTTTTTTAGCTTCTTTCTTTCTTTCTTTCTTTCTTTCTTTCTTTCTTTCTTTCTTTCTTTCTTTCTTTCTTTCTTTCTTTCTTTCTTTCATGTTATGGCCAGCTCAGTCTGCCCTGGGGGTGGGGCTGATGCACCATGTGGTACCAAGGATCGAACCACAGTCCCTGTGGTTGCCTAAGCTTACCTAAGCAGGTGCTTTAGAACACTCAGCTACCTCGTTGGCCCATGCACTCACTTCTTCATCAGTACTTATAGATTGATTACTGTGGCCTAAGCCTTGTGCTATGGGCTGGAAGATAAGTAGTCAAGTCCCTGGAACCAGGGAGGGAGGGATGCTTTCTCAGTGCTACCAAGGGGGCACCAAGGGAGTCTCTGGTCTGGGGTGGTTTCTGGTCTGGGGTGGTTTCCCAGAGGTGGCCTTGTCTACACTAACATCTAGAGGACAGGAGAAGCTGGCTGGGTGGAGGAGAGAGAGAGAGAGAGAGAGTCCAAGAGTAGGAGCCGACCTGAGCAAAGATCTGTGTAAGACAGCGCTCTAGACACTGGGTTCTGAGTGTGTCCCCAGCCTAGGTGGATGACATTTGGTGCAGGCTGGAATTTGGACTCTCCTCAGAGCACTTTGTTCTAGAACAGAGCCCAGCGATCCTTTTCCCTTTCTACACACACACACACACACACACTTCTGAACAAAGAGTCCTGCCTGTTGTTGGAGGCCAGCAGGAGGAAAAGTGAGACCTAAAAAAGTAATTTCTGCCCTGGCAGACCTCGGATGCAGAGAAAACAGGACTGAAGCTCAGCACTCAGTGGTGTCCACCAGCCAGCACCGCCGATCCCTTGGCTTCTTTCTTCTTGCTCAGTCCTTGTCCTATCACAAGATCTTCTCATAGTTCCATCTTGCAAATGAGGAAACTGAGATGTCCAGATTTTCATCGTGGCACCCAAGGCTTCACACCTATAGCACATGGCCTTGCTGCTCTGTCTATCACAAAAGCCTGTACTCTGAAGCACCAGGACATTGGGCAGCACTGGGGGAGGAGACCAGGGGCAGGAAGGCAATGACAGGAATGAACCTTTCCAGGGTGACCCCCTGGCCCTGTAACCAGCCTGTCTCCCAGACATAGACCTTGGGAGCAAGCATCTGCCAGAGGCCAGAGGGACAAAGCCCCCTTTCAGTGCTCCCATGACTGGGCTCCCAGCTGCTCAGCTCCTTGCAAAGCATTTTCCCTTAATAGCCTTCTATTCAGCAGGCTGCTACAGTCCACATCTGTGGAAATCAGGCCACGCAACTCCTCCTATCAGGCCAGCAAGACTTCCACAGCCCCTGTGGTCACCATGCCCCAAGGTGCTCTTTCTTCTTCCATGTCAAGAAACTCCCAGCCTCCCAGGGCTCAAAGCTTCTTCCAAGGAACAAGGCTTTGGGCCACGGCTCAGTGGTCAACTAGAAGCACCATGGCAGGGGCTGATATAATTGGTTCCTGGGTTCTGAGTTAAGGTAGGAAGGCTGGGTGCTCCCCTGAGAGAGCATGAATCTAGCACCCCTGGCCCATCCTTCCTAATGGATCCCTATTGGCCCATCCATCTGCCATGTAGCAGTCATCCATTCATCCGGATGTCAGGTCAGGCTGTGCTTACGTGGTCATCTGTCAGTCTTCCTTCTAACATCAGAAGCTACCAGATGGTCCTTCCTTGCCTCTTGGTTCATCAATTGGTCAATCCCCCTCTTCAGGCCAAGGGCCTTGATCCATGAGTCTCCAGGGTAGAGATCTGCTGACTCCAGGTCAGTAAGAACAGACCTAGCCACTGTCCCCACAGGCCTCATAATCGACACCCAAAGAGCAAGCATTCACCCAGAAGCCTCCTGGGTCGTACTACTGAACAGGGCCTCTCTTCTGTCTCTATCCCCACCTCATCTCCCTGGGTCCAGCTGTCCCCACTGAAGAGTGAACTTTCCCTTTGTGACCCATCTTGGTAATTTGGGAGGTGATTAACAGCAATCACGCTTGAGTTTGACATCCAGGCAGGGCCGCTAAATTGAGGCTCACAAAGCCTCCTTGACATCCAATATGTTATATGCTTTTCCCCTTAATTAGGAGCTAAAGTGGATAAATATGAAGTTGCCATGGAAACAGCCTCCCGGGTTGGTGGAGGGATGCAGCTCAGTTTCTGTCGGCTGGCTGGCTGACATGTTGGCTGATGGACCAAAGCAGCTCTTGGGAAGGAGTAGGAAGAGGCTTTCCCACCTTCCTGGAATCTGCCCTCTAAAGCTCAGCCCCTTAGCTTCATCAGAGCCTCGGATGTCCCAGCAGAGAGCTCAGTTTATCTAACCACCTCATGAAGCAGTTGGGGAAACCGAGGAGGGTTGCTGCCCATGGAATCAGAGGTAACAAGATTTAACACCTGGATCTCCTGCCTTCTGGATTAGAGTGTAGAATGGCTCTTAAATGTGGGGTCTTACATCCCTTGGAGAATCTTTTGATCGGTATCTGTGGTTTCCATCATGTGGACCTGAGATGAACCACACAATGGGGCTAAATCTGCTTTTGAAGTTTCACTCAGAGTTGGGTACTTAGTACGTCTGTCCTCACATTATCTCATTTAATCCCCCTATGGGGCAGGTACTGTGAGAAAATAGAATTTACAGATGAGAAAATAGAACGTCAGAGAGGTTTAACAGGGAAATAGATCTTTTGTAAAAGGGAGAGGGATCAAGAGATGATGGGGGCTGGGGAGATAGCTCCGTGGCACAAGTGCCTTCCTGGCAAGTGCAAGGTCGTGAGTTCGAACCCCAGTCCTGAAAAAAAAAAAAAAAAAGAGATGGGGTGGGGAGGGAAGGGAAGGAAAGATTTCTTTTTTTTTTTTTTAATTTTTAAAAATTTTTTATTTTTCTTGTTTCAGAACCTTTGTTTGCTTATTTATTTATTTTTATGGTCGGCTCAGCCTGCCCTGAGGGCAGGGCTGGCGCAGCATGTGGTGCTGGGGATTGAACCGCGGTTCCTACAGCCGCCTAAGCTTTCCTAAGCAGGCGCTTTAGACCACTGAGCCATCCTGCCGGGCCCGGGAAGGAATGATTTCAAAAAGAATTAAGATGTGTTATGTTCACATTCCAACTCCCCATGATGAATGTATGTACTGCAAACATGAACTAATAAATTTTTAAAGAAATTTCAGAGAGGTTTGTTCCCATCCTCAGCATCATAGAGCCGTAGGCGGAGGAGTCAGGAGTTGCCCCGGTCTGTCTGCAGACTGCAGAGGTCACATTCTCATCACTATCGGCTAAGGCCACCTCCACTGCCTTTCTCTGATCCTCAAGAGAAGCTGAGAGAAGCCAGTCAGGAAGTACTTTCGCCAGGAGGAGGGGACGCTGGAAACTCCTCCTTCTCTGGCCCCACTCCGCGGTTGGGGTGGGGGAAGCGCAGCCCGCAGGCTCAGGCTCCAAGCTTCCCACCGAGGAAGAGCCCGCGCCCAACACCTTTTAATAGAGGTCAAGATGCTTAAACCTTGAAGGAGGAAGCAGGGGCTCCATTCAAAGAGCCACAAAAGAAGGCACCTCACAGCCACCAAAGCCCTATTTTCAGGAGATTAAACTGGGTCTTTCTTCTTTTCCACCTTCTCTTTCTTTGCCAGAGACTGCAGAGAGGAGGAGGAGGCGCACTCCCTCCGCCGCGCAGCCGGAGTGTGCCCCTAGTTGCAGATCCAGCAGGCCCTACCGGCGCCGGCAGGTGGGAGGGGCGCGCGGTGCCGCCTCGCGGAGGAGGAGGAGCTGGGACTCGGGGCTCCTCCAGCGCCCCCGCACCACGTGGCGTGGGTGCTGGCAGCGGGAACTGGGGCTGGTAGCTTGGCCCCCGAACTTCCTTTGCTTCCAGTTCCAACTAAATATAGAGACGGCAAGGACGCAGCTGGTTTTGTCAGACAGCGGGGTGTGGGGTGCAGACACAGGCTCCCCTTCTGGGCATGTGGTGCTCAGCCCCTCATTTACCCCATGTATGTCCCGGCCTTACCCTCGCCTTCCTCTGCTGTGGTTGCAGTGGCTACTGTGGTCAGGACCCAGTGGCTCCTTGTCTTTGCTCTCCGACTTTGGGAAGAGGTCAGGGTCTGGGTCAGGCTGCAGAACAGACGGGAAGACCGCACCTCAGGGTTTCCTCTCCCTCTGCAGCAGGTCTTGTTAGGTGGGTGGGAGGTGCAGCTAGAACTGAGCCTCTTCAGAGCAAGGCCCTGCCTCCCGGCCTCTCTGTGGAGCCCTAGGGCTGTACCTGGAGCATTGCTCTAAGGAGGTCAGGGAAGGTAGGTGTTCTAGCCCTGGGTCCCTCCCGCCCTGCGCCCTCCTCCCTCCTCCCTCCGCCCTCCGGCCTTTTGTAAGTTCTTTTCTCTCCCAGCAACCCGCTGCCGGCTGCGTGTCCTGCTGTCAGGCAGCCCTACTCAACAGAGAGGCCGAGAGGGTCTGCAGAGAGGGCTGAGGGAAGAGTGTGGCAACACTGGCTGGCTGTCCACCCCGACCCCAGCTCCCCAGCCTAGAGCTCTGCCTTGGCAGAGCTTGGTTCTTCTGTACAACCCCTCCTTGAGGGTATGCTGAGCCTCTCTCGGCTCTCCCTCCCCAGTGTAAACACACACACACACACACACACACACACACACACACACACAATGCATATGTAAGAGCACAGTGGCTCCAAAGAGCATGAGAAGTTGAGAAGGCTGGAGAAAACCAGAGAAGCTAGTGCTTACCCTACAGACAAAACCTAAAATGAAACTTCTACCAGGGTTCCTTGTCACCTAGGAAACACAGACTTCTTCCTGGTGCGGAGACCAAGCTGGAGGCCTCCTTTAAGTCACTCTCATTCTCTCCCACCTAGGGACACAAAAGCCTCTACACATGTACCAGCCCAGAAGCATAGGGGCTGTAATAAGTGGAAGAGGGGAGCAGCTTCCTGTTGCATGTTTAGTGACTGCAACAGTGCCTGGCACACGGGAAGTGCTTAGAAACATCTGCTGAATGACTGAATGAATGAAAGCTGAATGAATGAATGAGTGAATGAGATCCAAGTCATGATCCAATGGAGTCATTATGGTACTTTTTTTTTTTTCTTGCAGGACTGGGGTTTGAGCTCATGACCTTGCACTTGCTAGGCAGGCACTTGTGCCACAGAACTATCTTCCCAGCCCGATATTACAGTACTTTTGCAAAAGGTGCAGCTTGAAAACTTAGAGTCAAGGGCCGACTCATAGTTTGGTGCCTCTTCAGACTTTCTTGCCATATTCACTCCATGTTTGTTTAAAAGAGAGGCTATGAAGGAACAGAGCAGGAGGGGGGGCACTGGCTGCATAAGCCTCAGTCCCTCCTCTATCAACCCAAATGGTTCCATTCTGGTGCGACCCTACCCCCACCCCCAGCTCCGCTGAGGTGCATGGAAAACCTTTTGCTCTCCAAGACCCCTACCTCGGCAGACAGAGGGTTTAATGAGCACTCATCACAGCCCGTGTGCCCCCTGGGCATCTCCCCTCTGTACCCAGCAGCTTCTGGAAGTATCCCTGCAGCCCTTACTCCCTGAGGTTTGTACTGGTAAATACTCTTTTCTCCAATTCGTTAGGTAACCAGTGAAGAAGCCTTAGCACCCTTTAGCCATGGGTGCTTGGGCAGCTGCCCGGAGGTCACTATTGTCAGGCCTCTCCTCCAGGTAGTTAGGCAGCCACGTGGGGGGCTTACTCCATGCTGCTCTTAGCACCTCTCACTGCCCACCCCCATCCCAGGAGGAAAGGCCAGGACAGGGAGGCTAGCACATGATGGGGTCACACTCCCTTGTTCCTGCCTCCCAGCAGGGTACAGCAACCAGCTGCAGTGCACACCCTTCCAGGGAGCTCAAGCACCAGCTCCACAGCTGGCCACCCCCCATCTGCAAGAATGTGCATCCTGAGCCCGAGAGGGAGTGAGCCAGCACCGCAGCAGAGGGGGATGGCAGGAGCGCTGCCGAAGTAATGCTGTCTGACTTCCATCCCCCCGGGATGCCTGGGAAAACCAAATGTCTGGCCAATGAGGCGATCACTGGAGCAAAATCTTTAAGTAAATACAGTCACTCATTTCTGTTTCCTTTGCTCTGGTTGCCTCGCCCTCCTGTGCTGTCTACGTCCAGCTCCCAAATCCCACCTTAGCTCCCTACCCTGTACCCAGATCCATGCTACAGCTGCCTCTCGGTCCCCACCTGCCAATCTCTCCCTCTCAGCCCCTTGCCACTCCTGAAACTCCTTTGCACCTGGGTAGATGAATAAATACTCGCAGCATTATTTCTTGGGCACTCACTGGGTGCCAGGCACTCGAAATTTCCTTAGGTGCTTTATCTCATTTGCCCTCACAGGGATCCTCAGGTTCGGATACTGTGTACTATTTATGGCCCAGCAGGCTTTGAGGTCAGAGACCTACTCCTCTCACGCTTGCCAGCTGTGTAATCACAGGAAAATCACATGACCTCTGTGACCCTCTGCTGCCTCATCCTTAAAATAGGGGGTGGGGGTAATAAACAGGGCTTACCTTAGAGGGTTGACTGAGGATATAAAGAATAAAGTGCTTAGCACAGTGCTTGGCACACAGACATGCTCATGCAGCTGTTATTACTATTCTTATCCCTTTTTCTCCTATAAGAAAACCGAGAGTTAGCACCACGTGCGAGGGTTGCATATGGCTAGAATGCGGCAGCTGCAGCAGCAACAGCAGGATTTTAACTTGGGCCTGGCCAGTCTTTCTGAGGGACTGCAGGTTGAGACCTGGTCAGATATTGTTCTTCCTCTTGCCACCCTTCCCCCCAGGGATACAGGCTCCTCTTTTTCTTGCCCATGGAAAGGAAAATGGAAGGGAAGGCAAGCCTTGTAGCTTCCTAGTGACAATCAACATCCCACAATGCTCTGGGGAACCTGCGTACAAGCCCACCTGCCAGGTCTAGAGGAATCCAGGCTTTAGGCTTGAAAAGTGAGTCAATCCTGTAGTGCCTCCTCCTGTCCCCCAAGCTCTGGGTGTTCAGGACTGCAGGGTGGGCAGTGACACAGACTCGTTTAGGAGGAACACTGCCACTGTGTGCTCAGCCTAGCTCTTAGACAGCCCCTTAGAGAAGCACAGGATCTACACCTGGCAAGACGAATGCCACCCCCGGGTCTGGCACTCACCTACACTTACCCTGGCCATATCCAGCCTTTCAAACTTGTGGCTTGCAGCGGTGGGGGTGGTGTTGGGGTGGCATCCCTATCCTTTCCTTGCTCTCCTGGCCAGTGTCCCCGTGCCCTTCCCTGCCCCCACTTGGGGGAAGTTCCTTTCCTATCAGTCACTTCCCTTCCTCCCAGGCCCAGATCCAAGGCCATTTCTAAGAAAGGCAACCATGGCTAACACCACTGCCACTACGCTGTTCCTCCCGCACACTGGGCCTGACACTGGGGCCCAGCTCTTGGGACCTGGGCAGGAGGAAGCTCAGAGCACTTTGGAGCTCCTGCTTTATTAATAATGAGTCGTAGGGGCCAGGGAGATAGCTCCATGGCACAAGTGCCTGCCTGGCAAGTGCAAGGCCATGAGTTTGAACCCCAGTCCCTTAGGGCACCACAGTCCTTGGGCGCTGCCCTGAGTGACCAGACTAGGGCCTGGCCATGTAAGGCCCTGCACCCCAGCTGTGTTCCCCACCCTCCCAGGGAAATACTGGGTTCTTCTAACCCGTCGTTCTGCACTCAGGTTCAGCCAGCTTGCTCCTCCTTCCCAAGCTGCATTGGGCTGAAGGAGCCTATCTATATCCTCAAGGTCCTGAGAATTCCAAAGTCTCACAGTATGGTGCCAGGCCAGGTCTTCATCCCCACCAAGCCCTGAAAGTCCTCCGGAAGAAATCCGAAGCAAGTCAAGCCCCCTCTTTGCCCACCTTCCCACTTGGCTTCTGTGTGCTGCCCCTCCCCCACCACACTGCCCCCGACTTGGCTTCTGCGCGCTGCCCTTCCCCCTTATTGACATTCTTCTTGACATTCTTCCCACCCTTTCAGCAGGGAACCTTTTTCCTTCCTCCAGTTCCAAAGGGAGCCCCCTGGGTGCTGTATCGGCCCTCCACTCCCCCCCCCCCCCCCGCATCCACGGGAGGGTGCATATTGCCCTCCAGTGGCTGTGGCTGGCAGTGGCTAGGGAGGAAAGGGTGCTCAGGCTCCTTGGAGTGTCTTGGGGTCGTGCTCCCAGCACACATTAGTGGCCTCACCTCTAAGCAGGCACTAGAGACCACTGAGCTATCTCACCGGCCCGGCCTCACTTCTTACAGGTCCTAGCAGCCCAATTAGCTCTTCCCGTCACTCTGGCCTGGTGAGCCTGCAGGAGCAGGTTCCCACCACTGCTCTGCCGCCAAAAGATCAGCTAATTACAAAAACGGCAATGAACGTGATCAGCGTTTCTGTGCGATAGGTGGAGGGCTCTGCAGATACCGATCTACTCCATCCACACAGCAGCCCCAAGAGACAGGGAAGCTGTCAGCTCCACCTTACAGATGAGAAAATAATCTCGGAGAAACTAGGTAATTTCCTGGTCCTCCCAGCCTGGAAGTGCTGAGTTAGGAGTCTGATTTCAGAGGCCTGCTCTTCCCTGGGAGATGCTGGGCCCTGATGGTTAGGGATGGAGGGCCACAAGCTGGGGGTGGAGGGTGAGGAGAATGGGGCATGGGGCAAGCAGTGTAAAATAGGAGGTGAGGCAGGGTCAGGGGCAGAAGATTTTGAGAAGCCTGCTGAGAAGAGCATGAGGTACAGAGGGAGCAAGGGGTGTAGGGCCTGAGGCAAGGGGGAGGGTTGTGACAGGTGAGGAGCCCAGGGGAGGGTGACCAAGAGGTCAGACAGCCAAGAGGGGCCAGGGCCTGCAGGTGAGTGAGAGGGTGTGGGAGACCAAGGGCGAGCAGGTGAGTGGAGGAGGAAGCAGAGGTGGAAATGGGGCTGTCATGAGGTCATATGGTGGGGGCACCCAGGGAGGGAAGGTATGAGGACTGAGGGGGTGAAAGGCCCCTTGATGAGTAGGTGGAGGGTGCTGGGTGTGAAAGGTGAAAGCAGATGAAGAAGTGCCTGGGGGAAAGTGCGAAGGGTACAGGAAAGTGTGATGATCCTGCAGGCCCTGTGAATCTGGAGGGCCATGCAGGGGAGAGGGAGGAGTGGGGGGACATAAGCAGCATGGAGCGGGGTGGACAGATCTGAGGGCCTTGGACAATTGGGCTCTTGTCCCAACCCATGCCCCTAGCTTCTGTGGCCCCCACCAGGGCTGCCATCCTGCCAGGCTCCATTTCAGGGATGGGTGGAAATTTCCATTTCAGCAAAATCCATTTGTAAAGCCCTAGAGCTTTGAGCCTCGCTCTGCTCTGCCCGCCTGGCTCTGCCTGTCTGGCTCTGGCTGGCCCAGCTCCTCCCACTCTCTCAGCAGGCCTCCCTCAGCTCTCCCTCCCCAGCAGACCCTACTCTGAGCCCACTGCAATAGCCTACCAAGCTGTTGGCATCCTGGAACCCTAGCGTGCCCAAGGACTGCCCTGCCTTACCCTCAGCTAGGATACCAAATGCGCACAGCTGCTTCTCACTGCTTAGGGTGGTTGTGGCATTAGAGTTGAGCAGAATGGGAAGTTTTGTTCAAAATAACCCTGTGTAGGCCTTTCCATTCAGTAATGGGGAAATAGAGGCCAAGAGAGGGAAAGTGTCTTCCTGTTCAGAGCTACGCAACTGATTAGTATGCAGAGCCAGAAGGGCTTCATTTCTTAGACAAGAAAACAAAGTTGCTGAAACTTAGGCTCAGATCCTGGCTCTGCAGCAGAGGCATGCTTTAGGGTATGCTTCAGCTTCTCTGTGCCTCAGTTTTTTCACCTGCCAAGTGGGGCGTCACCATTCTCCAGGCTGGTGTGATAAGAGTGAGTGATGCAGCCAGTGGAAGTGGGTGTAAAAGCCGCTGGACTCTGACATTAGTTGTAGGCTGTGGCCAAGAACTATGGAAACTGTAGTAGAGGTGACATGGCTAGAAGTTGAGGCTCTGGGTGGAGAGATGAACTGTTGTTCCCTGGGGTGGGAGGTGAGGGGACAGCTTTGGCTACCTCACTCAAGCTTCTAGGCAAGGCCTTCTTCCTCCATCCCAGGAGTGGCCACTCTGACCTCTGAGTGGAGGGATGGTTTTGAGTCCAAACCCAAGCTCTGCTCTGGGGGAAGTGATGTAGGCAGGGGCAGGCTCTCCTGGCTTCTGCATGCTGGCACAGCATGTAGCCTGGAGGGAGCATTCCTCAGGCCCTGACATGGCAGAAGGCGGCACAGGACAGAGCATAGCAAGGGGTACAGGGAAAGCACTGCATCCAGGCTCTTTTCTGACCAAGTCTCACATGTGAGACACATTGTGGTGCATGCCCTGGCACGCGCTGGAGCCAACTTTAGTGCTAGCACATGCCCCAGCACATACTCCAGCTGCTGCCCTCCCCTGCCTTCCCCCACAGGAATCTCAGGCCCCATCTGCTCCATTTCGCTGCGTTTACCCTGAACATCTGGACTGCTCCTGAAACCTGGCTCCTGCTTCTGTCTAGGGGGAGCTGTTAGAGGGAAGAGGAGACTTCCAGTCTCACAGGTTTTGAGCTAAGGCTAGGGAACGCCCGGACTGACCTCCACTCCCAATCTGCAACTTTCAGAAAGAGGCTTCACAGGACCTTGGTTCCTGTCACCTACTTTCACTACTCTCAGCCACCCCCAACCTGTAGGATTGTAACTATCTCTTGCTCTCATGTTTACATAACAAACCCTACACAGCTTCTCCAACATCTGTCCAGGAGGCATGCTGCTCTCTCTGCTGATCTGCTCGTGTGTTTAGCTTTGTACTCCACAGGCAAAGGGTCCTGGGGCTGCCTGGTGAGGGCTGTACTCCAGAACCACATACTTCTGGTGAGCTGCTCCTCCTATCTTCACTTTTTTTTTTTTTTTTTTTCTTTTTGAGACAGGGTCTCGCTATGCAGTTCAGGCTGGCCTTGGGCTCACTTTTGTAGCCCAGGCTGGTCTCAAACACACCAATCCTCCTGCCTCAGCCTCCCGAGTGCTGGGATTACAGGCGTGCGCCACCATGCCCGGCTTGCCATCCTCACTCTTGGTGGTGGTGGTGGAGGTTAGGGAAGACCAAAAGCCTGTTTTCATATTTTTAAAAAATTTATTTCTGTGTTGGGGATCCAACCCAGGGCTGTATGCTAGGCCAGCACTCTACTACCACTATGTCCTTATCCCTGATCCTAGCAAAAATTCTCAGCCCCTTATTCAGAGAAACTCAGTCCAGGGGAGCCAGGCCAGAAATGACTTTCTCCAACACCTTTCCTTTTGTCACCATGTTGCTCCATTTCTATCCTACCTGTTATCTTACTCTGCTGGCAATCCAAGATGTAAGGGTCCCTTTACTCAGGAACAACCCTCTCTCCTCAGATGCTCTCCATGGTCCTGAAAATAGGTCTCGGGCAGAATTGCCTCCTCCTGCCCAACCCGAGCACCTTGAGACCTAGGTGAAGAAGACAATTGTGGACAGGAAGGAGTGGAGGAACATACAGTGGGTACAGAAAAGAAAAACTATGAGATTCAGAGGAATGGAAGAAAGGAGCTCCATAAGACTGCCAGGAGGATGAAAATGTGATTTTTTGTTTTCCTTCTAAGAATGATTGTCTTTCCCCTGAGTACTCAGGGCAAGGCCTCCTCCCTCACTCTGTGCAAATGCCAGCTCCTTTTTGCTTCTACCACCTTCTAGGTGTATCACCTTCCAGTTCCTTCTCTATGCTATTTTTGGCCCCTCCTGGATTTGGGGTCCCTCTGTGTTGAGGACCACGCAAAGTCCTAGCCCTAATGGCTGTGGGCTTGACACTTCCTGTCTGAAAGCTGAGGTAAGAAATCTCTCTCCAGACTCCTGGCCAGCACCTCTTGAAGAACACCTTTGGGGTACAGAGAACCTGTTCAGTCACCCCCTGTACCTAGCCTTCATCTGAGCCTGAAATGCCTACAGTGCTAGAGAGAGGGGGAAATTTCCCAAACTATGCAGCTGACCCAGCTGCAGCCCCTCGGGCCCAGGCTGGAAGGAAGGTGCGAGGAAAACAGAAAAGAGTGGAAAGCGGTTTCCCACTCGGTTATGACTGTTATTTATTTACTCATGTATTTTTTATTAAGGATGATATGTTGGCCTAATGAGCAAGGAGCACCACAGGCTCGGAGGGGTGGAGCTAGGGGTCATGGGATGCTATCCACTCTTCCAGGGCCCTTCTGCTGCTGAGGAGACTCACAGTTTTTCCTGGATGCTCCTCCCTCATGCTCTACATTGGCTTCCATGGGTGCCAGAGGCCCAGGATCCCCAGAGCCTTCTCCTGGGTGGAGCAGGTGAGGCGTCCCTCCTCCTGGTCCCACTGCATTCTGCACATGCCCGGGTGACAACTGCAGCCACCTGAGGCACCTTGACTCCTCCTCCATAGGCTCCCAGCCCAGTCTGCACCAGTACCACCACTTGCTCCCCGTGCTTCTCCTATTACACAGCCTGCTCCTCCCACTGCTCAGTGCCTAGGTAGGGACACTCTGGGCTCAGCCAGGATCAGACAGCCCCAGGTTCAGCTTTCAGGCAAGAGCTGGTTTGGGACCAAGATACACCCCCAAGACCTAAAGTCTAGCTGTCAACACGGGGCTAGCCTCAGACCTAGTCTAAATCGTTGGGTCCTAGAAGTAGACACAGCTGCAACCTGGTCCAAATTCTGAAGTTTTATTCAGGAAACTAATCTCAGACCAGACCTAAAATCAGTCCTGTGTCAGGGATAATCTTAATAACAGTCTGAGTGTGTGGAATAGCCTCAGTCCCTGAGCATAGGTTGAGTTTAGACTAAACAGGTGGAAGCTTGGGGGGCCAAGGTAAGAAATAGTTGGGGCATTATGGCCTGGTGGAGGGAGCATGGCTGGTTACTGCCTTTGGAACAGATTACCACAGCTTTACTTCACAGGCTCTACCTCCTGCTTGTGAGGATATAATCCTTTACACAGAAGGGGTTTGTGGATGGGGACAAGGAAATCCATACCTAGTGAGCCGAAGGCCACAATTTCCATCTTGATTCCTTTGATTGAAAAAAAACAAAACAAAAAAAAACTACAACAATGAAACTGATTTGCCTAACAAATATCATCCGAGCTCTGCTGTATGCCAGGACCTGGGGACAGGTAGAGTGCCCACATGAGGCCAGCTCTGTCTGATAGTGGCTGTGGGTGGAACAACACAAGCATCTTATTGGCACCAAGCTCTTCAGCTTGTTTATGCCGAATTTCATGCTTTAGTGTTATCTTGCTGTATCATTACAGCCCTGCAAAGTACACAGTTATTGATCCCATTGTATTTATTAAATAACATTTCATCATTAGAAAAGCAACATGCTTTATTTACTAAATAACATTTCATATATTACAGAAGCATTGTGAAAAAATTTAAAATGCAGAAACCAAAAATATATAAATAAGAACATTATTTGCTTACTGCCTTAATATGTTAATGCATATGTCCTGTTCTTTTTCTTACATATAAGGACCTTTTAACTTAAATGTGATCACATCATGCATAATACTTCATCTCTTGTTTTTTAGCCAACAACCTCTGCCTTTTCCATTTTCATGTTCATCTCTTTTAATAGGCAGATTTATTTCCCCACCTGAGCCCACTGAAAGTTCTTCATCGTGGGCTTTCCAGCACCAACAGGAGGATGGCACCTGCTCATTCAGGGCATCCAGTTACTTCACAAGGTGCCTTCTCCCAGTTTGGCCACTGATAGGCTGAAGTAGCTTCTTTATGACAGCCTTCCTTCCTGCCATCTCCTCACTTTCTTATGCTCCTATTTACTTTGTGACACTGGCCCAGTGTTTTCTGGGAACTAGAAGTTCAAACTATTCCTTTTTTTTTCCTTTCTTTTTTTCGGGACAGCATTCGAACACATGACCTTGCACTTTTTAGGTAAGCTATCTCCCCAGCCCCTCAACTTAACAGCAAGAATGATTCAAATTAAAGGTTGGGGCTAGCATGTGGGAGAGGCTGTCTGCTTCCATGTGCAGCTCTTGGGAAGACCCATTGCATCTTAATCATCCACCCTCAGCAGTGCCCAGATAGACCTCAGTTCATCAAAGGATTCCCCCCCTCACACTTTTTTTTTTTCTAGGAAATGATGTTCATGGTTATTCTGGCACCAAATAAACATTATTTCACATGGATCCATAATCCTTGCTTGATTACACTCATATTTAAGAGGAAGAAAAGGCTCAAATGTGGGCAGGCTCACACAATCGGCAAATCAGGACTCCAGCTAGAAATTGAGTTTTCTTCATCTTTACCACAACACTGAGAATGGCACACATTAGGTGCTTGGAACATATTTAAATATTTAAACACTTGCTGGGAGTAGGTTCTTCTTTTTGAGGATAAGGCTGATTCAAGGCAGAAAAAGTTCTTAGTAAGGCCCAACCTGCCTCCTGGCAGCTTAGAGCTTATTATGAAGAAGCCAGAGCAAAGTGTTTTACAAACACTGGCTTCCCTAATTTTCTCAACAAACCTGCAAGGTATGCAGTATTACTACCTTGCTTTAGAGATGAAGAAAATGGTGCTCAGAGAGGTTAAATACTTGCCTGAAGCCACACAGCTGGTGACCAAATGGAGCCAGGGGATGATTTCTTCTGATACCCAAACACAGGCACTCCCATGACCTTCCCCTGGTTTCTAAGCTGGCCTGCCATCCAGGCTTAAGATTTAAGAGGAAAACCAGCAAGTGAGATTTGGGGTCTCTGTCTTGCATGGGCTGGTCCACAGCTCTGTGGCCATTTGTCCATACCAACAGGGACATCAAAATGTTCCCTGGATCTCCTCTGTTAGCCTCTACCTGCCAAGCAGCTCTTGTCACTCTACGAAATTGCCAGAAACTGGCTTTGCTCCTCCGATCTTTAGACAGTTAATTTCACATCCCATCCCCATCCCAGGGTTTAACATTCCCATCAGAGCTCCTCACTCTGCGACAAGAACTGACGATATATGAAACACTCTGTATTCTCATGATTGTATAGTAGGCGGCCCACAAGAACCCTTTGAAGGGATCAGGGATTATAGGATCCATTTTGTAGAGGTGTTGGCAAGGTACTTGCCTCAGGCAGCATTTTCAAGCTTGATGCAGGTCCCTGAGTGAGGGCAGCACTGACCCCACATGGGACCATGAGGTCCATTTCCAAGTAGGCCTTACGGTCACAACTGGTCTGGGTGAGGGGCAAGGCTTTAGGGTCAGTCTTGTATCCTTGAGCCCTGTCAGAGAGCAGGTCTCTGAAATGTCACTGGCACTGAGGGCATTGTGAAAAATGTCAATAAATGCTGATTCAGGTCCCTTGGTAGAGGGTGGGGCCAGAGTTTCTTTGTAGAGCCTCCCTCTACCATCTCTCTGTTCCAATTGCAGAAGTGAGACAAGCCAAGGAGCCCTTAGAGCTTTCTTTGTCCAGCTTTTAGAAGATTTTATAGACAAAGAACTAGGCCCACAACCCACAGAGCAAGAGGGCAGTTTTTCCTTTGGAAGCAGCAACAATCAGTATTGGGTCTCCCCCAACCTGTCTAGTCTTCCCTCCATGCTACCTCTTATCTTCCTCCAGTTCCGAGAGCCTCAAACTTTTTGAGCCAAGACCCTGATTCCCAGAAGCTACAGGAACAGAGACAGGGCCTGACAGAGGCTGCTCAGGGCTGGGGGCCCAGAAATAGAGGCAAGGAGAATGGCTCTGTCAGCTTCCACCCCATGTAGTCAGCCCTACCAAGGCCACCCTTCCTCATGTTCCTCAGCTGGTGCAAAGGCTCCCGGATCTCCATCTGAGGCAGCCCTCTCCAAGACCCTGTTTCCAGCTGCAGAGTTCTTCCTCTTTCCTGGCTCTCTTTCTCTCTCGCTTATAATGTACAGTGGCTGTACAGAGTGTTCTTCACGCTTTTCCTGTGTGAGGGAAGTCAGTCCTAAGCTATCTTTCATGCCACTGTAACACAGGTGAATGATAAACAGTCTTGGAACAAAAAGATTTGATGTCCTAGATCGAGCCAGGCTTCCCTTAATAGCCTGCCCTGTGCCTGTAGTGCAGTAAGGGTGGTCTTCCCCACACACTATAGGATTCCTGAGGACAGGGACCCTGCCTCTGACTCACCTCAGCATTCTTAGATTAATGCAGCATCTTGCTATTGTCTTTGCAGCAAGTAAATAAATGAATAACTGGGTGTGTAAATAAAAGATGGAGGCAGGGAAGGATTTTTAAAATTTATTATTTCTTAACGTATTTATTACAAGGTCTACAGAATTTCACTGCACAGATTAGACTCGTAGTGATCCTCCTATTTTCAGCCTCCCAGTCATGGCATTGCAGGTGTACCACCATGCCAAGTCTCAATCATCATCTCAGTGCATCCCAGGGGCAGGGCCGGCAAGGCATGCTGGGGATGGATTTTTTTTTTTTTTTTTTTTTTTTTGTGTGTGTGTGTGTTTTTGAGACAGAGTCTCTCTATGCAGTTTAAGCCGGCCTTGAGTTCACTTTTGTAGCCCAGGCTGGTCTCAAACTCTTACTGATCCTCCTGCCTCAGCCTCCCAAGTGCTGGGATTACAAGCGGGTGCCACCACGCCCAGTGGATTTTTTTAAAACAGTATAAAGAAATTATATTTGGAAAGAATGGAAATCTAGGAAAGGCCTCTGTCATATTATTTTATTTATTTTTTTCTTGTTTCAGAACCTTTGTTTGTTTATTCACTCATTTTTATGGCCGGTTCAGCCCTCCCCGAGGGCAGGGCTGGCGCAGCATGTGGTGCCGGGGATTGAACCGCGGTCCCTGAAGCCGCCCAAGCTTTCCCAAGCAGGCGCTTTAGACCACTGAGCCATCCCGCCGGGCCCAGCCTCTGTCATATTAGGAAGTGGTTATAGTTTTACTGCATGAAAGCTGGAACTACTGGAAGCTCAGAACTACTGACGAGAGCAGAGCCAATAGGGGGGTGGTAGGCTGTCTGGGGATGCCTCAGAGCTAAGGCTGGGGTGGATAGAGCCTCTGCCCAGGAGGAAGGGCTTTCCTGGAATTAGTCTGCCTCCAGGTGGAGAAGCAGGGTAGCCTAATTAATTTTTTCAGCTCCTGGAGCTATGTCCATAAATCATGGCTCCTTTGAAGACAGGGGTACTTCCTCCCTAGAGACCCAGGTATGAGCTGATACAACTCCCAAGTGACATGGAGAGGATTACATCCTCGGTATGCAGGTGGCTATACCATCCCTGCCCAGAATAGAAGAGACTGCTGATCAGGTCTGCCAGTCAATGCTCAGGGCTGTTCAGGGTCCTAGGGGAGCACAGGGAAAGAACTGCAGTGGAATAGAGTGGGGGTGGGGAGTGAGTGCCAAAGGCCCACATAGCCTTCCTTTGGTGAGTTCAAACCCAACTGGCCATTATGAAATGCCTACCTTATACCAGACACTGCGCTGGGCACTGCGGACCCCCGGGATGGCTCAGATGCAGCAGGGAGAGAGAGGAAGAGGGAGCCACAGAGACAGTAATCACAAGGTGGGGGATAGGTACTTGCTAGTGATGTGCACAGTGCTCTGGGAGCTCTGAGCAGCCGGCCATTCTCTGTTTCCCTGTTTGGATGACTTCATCCAGGAGGGGGTGTTCAACAGGGCCTGCTCGCCTGCAAGGGAAGAGGAGGAGGGAAGGGCAGCTCAGGAAGAGGCGGGCCTGTGCGAGGGGGGAGGGATGGAGGGGGAACCAGGAAACTTCTGGATGGCTGCTGCAGAGGGGGAGGCAGGAGGCTCTCTGGGCAAGAGGGAGCCTCTGGCCAGAGTCTGAAAGGCCATGAATGGTTCTACTAGAGAGCTTGGACTTGATCCAGTCGTGGGCAAAGGGGAGTCATTGAAGAATTTTAAGCAGGGGTGTGACAGGACCAGATCTGTGTTTCAGAAAGCCTTCTCTGGGGGAGGTAGAGTGAACTAGGACTGTGGCCAAGGAGCGGAAAGAAGGAAATGGGTTCTAGGGACAGTTCAGAGGAAAAGTGGATGGAACTTTTCCTTTAAGGTCATTCTTTTGGATTTTCTTATTTTCCATGCAAGTTCTGAGTTCCCTGGGGAGGAGAGCTACCTCTTCCTCTCTGTGTGTCTAGTGCAGACTTCTGCATTCACAGAGCTGAACTTACAGGGGCTGAGTGGCATGAACAGAGGCAGTCACAGCGGTCAGTGCTGGGAGCCACACCCTGAGAAGGAACCGTGACTTCTCTTGAGTCAGTACACAAGCCCCAGAGCAGGGACAGGCTTAGCCTGGGCCTCTGGGGAAGGCCCAAAGGGTCCTTCCTCCCTCATCCCCCTTTCTTCCTTCTCCCCCTCATCTCCAGCTTTCTTGCTGGGAGCTCTCCGAGCCAGCAGAGCTGTGGATGAAATGGTTCGGTAGCTCCAGACCAGCTGCTGCCATGGCAACCAGGCTGCCTGCCAGACCCACAGTGGAGAACAGGCCCAGGTTTCCAGTGCCAGAACTACAATTCCCAGCATGCAAAGCACCGGTGATGAGAAAAATACACCCCCAGATGGGGCCAGCCAGCGCCTTTCAGCCTAGAATACACATGTAGGCATCCCCAAGGACATAGCACAAAATATGGGCACAGAGGCCAGGTGAAAGCAGAGGCACTTCTGGAAGAAGCCTAGGAACCCCTCCTTATGATGGCCCAGTGACAGAAGACCAACAGCTACAGGCAGGTGCCAAGGACCAGAATGGGTGCTGGTCCTGGTTTTATTACCAAGCTGTGATATAGATTAAAAATATTCTCTCAAAAGCTCTTCACTACTCTAGGCCTTGACCACCAATGGGCCAGGCCTGGGGGCTGCAGTGTGCCATTGATTGGCCTTTTCCCTCTCCTTGAGCCCTTTCCTTCCTTCTCCACAGGAAAGCCCGAGTGACCTTTTTAAAATGCAATTCTGATTATATCGCTGCTGCAGTTGCCCACCTGCCTGCTACTTAAATTTGTCAGCATTTAAACCCTTTGCTCTCAGAGGAAGACAAACTGTTTACCTTAGTTGAGGGCCCTGCATGATCTGGCCTCTGCCTGATTCCAGCCTCCCCACTCACCTTGCCTATTTTCGTCTTTTCAGGCTTTTGTTCCTTATAGAAGCCATGTTTATCCTGCCACAGGGCCTTTGCACATGCTACTTCCTGTATCCAGAACACTTTTCCTTTCACTGTTTGCTATGGTTTGTGTCCAGATGGCCCCCCAAAGCTTCATGCAGTCACAGGGCAGGCTTCTGGAATTTGTAATTAACTCATGGTCCAATGGTGGAATTATGGGTGTGAGCGCTACACCTACCCTAGGGCAGACAGCCTGAATCAATGTAAGGGAGAGAAAGAGGCTAACTCTGCCACTGCTCCTCCCATTTTGAGCATGAAGGCCAGGATTCATGGTCTGTAAGGAGAATGGGAGGAGGTGACAGCTTTGGTTTTACAGGGCAGAAGCAAAGTGGGGTGAGCTACCTTTCTTTTTCTTTTTTTCTTTTTGTACAGGGTCTCACTACTGACTCATAGCAATACTCCTGCTTGTACCTCCCCAGTGCTAGGAGTACAGGTGCGCACCACCACACCCAGTCTCCATCGCCAGTGCAGTGTGCTCAAGAGCAGGTCCAGTGGGGCCAGGAACTGAACCCTGGTTCCTGTGCTTCCCTAAGCAAGTGCTTAATCCGCTGAACTATACCGCTACCTTTCTAACTGGTGAGCTACTTTTCTAACTGGCTGGTCCTTGACTACTATACTCTTCAGCCCCTGCTGAGGCCCAGCATGGAGATTCTTAGGCTGCCCCACTGCTGGGCACACTGGCCTTCGCTCCTGAGCACTCACTGCTGTGCGTTGGGCCCCCTTGGGGCTCCTGCCTGTGTCTGGCATGAAAGAACTATGAAGTTTGAGGAGTGCATGTTTATGGGGATGAGGATAACATGCAGGGCTGGCAGCCAATCAGTCCCACAGCATAGGTTGCTGACATGCCCAGGGGAGGCCCCTAGCCTGGGGCCTCAGGATGAGCACACAACTTGCCTGGGATATGAGACATGGTTTACCATTTGCGGACACTTCAGTGGGTGGAAGGAGCAGAGGACCCTGGGCCTGGGGCAGGGAGGGCTGTTTCTCCTCCTCACATCTGTTGCTGTCTTCCTCTTCTTCCAAGGTCCTGGCCAGGGTGTTAGAACAGTTCCCAAAAGGTTAGCCTCACTGTTGAATTTTGACCACAGGTAGACTAAAGTGGGTGTGTGGAGAGAGGTGGCACCTGGCTAGAAACAATGAAGTTTATATTCTCTATGTCATTGCAAGTAGTCCAACCACCAGGAGCTCCAACACCACACACACACACACACACACACACACACACACACACACACACACACACACAGAACATCCCAGATCCTTGGTTCTGTTGCAATACCGCCATGACCAGGGTCCCCAGCTCATTTCTCAGGAGAGTTTCTTCAGGTGTCATCTTCAGGTTCATTGCACCAGAATCCCAGGAATGCTTATGGAAGTACAACTTACCCAAGGAATCTGATGCAAGTGCTTCACACCTGTTTTGTTCCAAAGGATTCCTAATTTTGTCCAAAGAACTACTGAAGCATTTCCTCCCCAGAAATACCTCTTCACATCCAGCCAGTGATGGTAACTTTAACCTGAAAGCCTCCCACTCACCTCCAGACCTCTGCCAGGATAACAAACCAGCCCTGGCCCACCAGATCTCCTTCCAAATCCCTGCCTTTTCACACATTCCATAATCATTCACCAAGAACCTACTGAATGCTTGATGCTGGGCATTTTTTTTTTCTTGTTTCAGAACCTTTGTTTGTTTATTCACTCATTTTTATGGCCGGCTCAGCCCGCCCTGAGGGCAGGGCTGGCACAGCATGTGGTGCTGGGGATCGAACTGCAGTCCCTGAAGCCACCCAAGCTTTCCCAAGCAGGCGCTTTAGACCACTGAGCCATCCCACCGGGCCCGATGCTGGGTATTTGATGCTGAGAGGAATAGGGCAGCCATGACCACTGCTCAGTGGGTCTTAGAATTTGAGAGTGAAGACAAATAGAAGTAAAAAAAAATAAACACACAATATAATAATGGTAAATGCTATAAGAAGACAAAGCAAGTTATTCTATAGAATATGCCCAGAAGAACTGCTATACTGGGTGTTCATCAAAGGAGAACACCTTGGTGTCTGTAGTTCCAAAGAATGTTCTAGAGATGAAAGAAGAAACCCTTCTTCCATTGTTTCTGTCTCTCATCTTTCTTATCTATACCTCAGCTTGTGTCTCTGCCTCTGTTTCAACCCCCCCAGGTTCATTTCTCCTTTCCTTTGCTGCTTCCCTCCCCCACCACAGCCTTCCTCTTCTTCCCCACCTACTTCTCGCTCCTCTGCTCCCTCCAGAGGAGCTGTAGAAATCAGATCCTCCAGTCTCTCAGGCGAGCCAGCAGTAATTGAGCTGTGGGTTCGCTCAGCAGCTGGATGTGAGAGAAGGGCTAGAGGAGAGGAGCCACGAGGTCAGAGGGGAGCTGCAGGGAGGGGAGCAGGGCTGGGCCTGGGGAGTTCGAGGGCACTCTGAGGGGCTGCAGGTGGCTGCTGAGCCAGGTAATCTAATCAGAGGGTGAGTCATAAAGATCACTCACTCCTGTGCATGGCATCGGCCTAGGAAATCACATTAATTTGAAGAGGGTGTAAAATCCATGGAGAATTCCCCTCTCTCCACCACACACATGAAGATAAACTGTCTTCAGCTTCCAATATGATCTTACAACAGCTTGTCACTGACAAAACAGCCTCAAATCCTCCCATTTATCAAACGGCCAATCCTGTTAGCATCTTAAAAGAGACATAATTACCTGCGGCCTTTTGTGTGATTCTTTATTCTAACGCAGCTTCCTTCCTTCCTGGCAGCATTCCAGAACATGAGCTCAGAATTCATTCTGGTGACTGGGGAGATCCAGGTGGGGGCCGGAGTGAAGGGTTGGAGTGGGAGGGTCTACAGGGGCCTTGGGATGGGATGGGCGGTAGCACCATGGACAGGGACAGGGCTGCCGGAAGCTGGGAGTGGCCATGTGCAGAGCAGGAGAGGAAGAGCAAACCCACTCAACAGGGCTGACTCTAGGGACTGGCCAGGGGTCCCAGGCGGACTGTAGAGGGCCAGGTTCCAGCTGTCCACACAAGGGGGAAGTGGAGGCCTGGTTCTGTGGCACACCAGTATTGCCAGAGGGATCAGAGACGTGGCTTGGCCTATAGATGAAGTTTCAGTAGCTTGCCACTCTCAGACAGAGCCAGTATGCTTTTGACTACGGAATGGCCAGCACTTTTTGAATTTTTGTGAACTCTGAATCTGGCATGCTGCAATGTGGAGAAACAATAGTGTTTCTAGCTTACATTTCTGTAATGCTTGCTGTGGGCCAAACCCAGGTTTATGTCAATTAAGATTACATGTCACATAATATCCATTAATACATGCTTCATGTGAGCCTATTCCATTTTTCTGCTTCATAACTAAAAACAGAAGGTGAATCAGGCTAAGACACGTGTCCAAGGTCACCCAGAGCTAGTTCAAACTTGCAAGCTATGCTCTGGTCTGCCTTCAAGCCAGGTTCTGGCCCTGATGAGAGATCAAGTCTGTGTCTTGGAGCTGATCTCCTTCCCCCTCCACACTTCTTGCTAGTCCCCCCTTGAGGCAGATCTCCACTCTCAGTGCTTTGAGGGAGAGCACAAGAACCCCATGGTACAACTTTTCTCTCCATGAAGAATAGGACTCCCTGGAAACCAATCTGCTTCTGGGCAGCAAGAGCCGCCCTGTAGACTCATGCCTGCCTTTCCTCAGCGCCCTCCTTCCCTCGCCTGCTGCTGCTCACCCTCACCTTCCACGATGTCGCCTGCCCACTCTCCACTCGCTCTCCACTGCCAAGCCCACTCTTGCTACCTGCCTGCCTTGCACATTTCCATTTCCTAGGAAACCCAAGAGAGTCCTCTCCTGGGAGGAACCCATCAGAGTCCATTTGGAAACCAGATAAAAGGGAAGACAGTGAGACAGACAGCAAGAGACAGACGAGAGACAGGCTGAAAGTGAGTTTTGACGTGCTGTTGGGTTCATGATTGTGGTCAAATCTTGTTGAGAGACAAGGCACTGGAGATAGCACGCAGAGTTTCTAGAGCTAACCTCACCTGGCTCCCTCTGTCCATAGCCCTCTTTCCTTACCCCTCTTCTTTTCTGGGCAGCCTCCCAGATTAGAATCCTTCCCCCACACATATGCACCCAGCCTCAGGGCATTCATCACTTGGGTTAGTGATTTATCAAAGGCTCTGACAGTCCCTGTTTGGCAAAAATCGATCTGTGAAGAATGGGACCAACCCAAAGCCCCCTGCTGTCCCCAGGCCCTACCATCAATCTGCCCTAAAGGAGCTCCAGAGCTTCAACACCAGCACTGCCCCCAGCCCCAGCTTGGCTTGGGTAGGTCTCTGGATCCTTTCCTGTTCTTAGGGAGAAGGGAAGGGAAAGGAAAGAGAGAGATGAAAGACAGAAAGAGAGAGCAGTAAATTAGTGCCTTCTCTTAGACGTTTATTTTGTTGTTTTTAAGTGAGAAAGTCCCAGCTCTATTAAATGCAATCAATACTTGGCCCAAGAGAAGCTTCCCTTCTCTGAGACATTTGAAATCTGGTCAAATCATTTTGCCCCAATGCAAAGTAATTTATCAAATTCAAAACCTTTCTAATCAGTGGAGGCTCTGGACTCCCCATTCTTGTCTACCATCTCCTGCTTCAAGACAGACAGAGCGAGAGAGAGAGAGAGAGAGAGAGAGAGAGAGAGAGAGAGAGAGAGAGAGAGAGACAGAGACAGAGACAGAGAGACAGAGAGCTGTGCACAAACTCCTCTGTTCTCCCTGCAAAGCTCTCTCCCCTCCTCCCACCTCACAGGAACTACAGAATATCTTGCACTCAGTTCAGCCTCCAGGTCAGGTGCCACTCCAGCATCTCCAGTCCAGCCTGTGTGTGCCCACCCTGCAGCTGTGTGGCATTCAGCCCCAGAGAGCTGGAGGTGCACCAGAGTCCTAGCCACAGTGTTGCTGAGTGCACTTCACCTGGGGTTAAAAGCTGGAGTGGGGAGAGATTTGTTTGTAGACAGAACCCAGAACTGGAGCCAAGAGTCTTAGAGGAGTCTCAAGCCACCAACTTCGTTCCTTGCTCCTTAGGCTCCAACATCCAAGGGGCAGGAGAGACCAGCAGTCTGGAGTGGGTTTTGCTGTCTGAACCTGGAGATGATGTCACAACCCTCACCTGCCTCTGAAGCTGCTATTTTTGCCCTCGAGGACAGGCTGTGTCTAAAGGGAGATTGGGACAGCAGCAAACTCACCTTGCAGCTCACCCTCTGCTCCTGGGGGAAGTGTCTTGAGCCTTTGCTGCTGTATTAGATTGGATTCTCGGCAGGTCTTTTGTGGCTGTCATCTGTGGTGGCCAGATAGGCCAACGACCTTTCAAGAGAGGCCACCCACTAAGCGGCCAACTCAGGTGCTCTCCTCACAAGGGACTCTGCATATTTGAGCTTCAGAGGTAACTGGAAAAAGTGACTCAGTAAGCCAAAGCCTGGTCCTCGAGAGAAACTCAGGAGCACAGATGGCATACAAGCGTGCATGACCTCTGCCCATGAACAGTCCACCTAGAACCCTCACCTTGGCCTTCAGAGCTTTTCCCTTGGGTCCAGTAGACCCCTCAAGCCTAGTGTCTGGAAGGCATGCTAGGAACACACATGCAATCAATGAATGGGTAAAAATCTCTGCGTAGCTCTGCCTCCTATGTTGTGCCTTCTGTCCTCAAATCTATCATAGCTCCTCTAGGACTGAGACCAAGAACTTTGAATAGCTTTGGAGCCCTCATAGCTCCTTGCCCAAGACTCTGCAAGAAGTAATATTAAACTATACAGTGAGCACAATGCCCTATGGTTTATGAGATATTTTAATACTCACTGTCTAATTTAATTCTACAATAATGCTGGAGGATAAGTACAATCCTCTTTTATACCAAGAGAAGCCAAGGTTCACAGAGGTGAAGTCATTTGTCCCAAATCACAAAGAGAGTAAATAAATAATAAACCTAAGATCCCCATCCAGGTTCTCTGAGTCCAGATCCCAAATCTTTCCACTTCATTCATTTATTATATAAATAATGAGCTTGCATCTGCTTTATGCAGATTTAAGCTTTTTCCATGGCAATCTAAAGCTAAGTTCCATAGTTCTGGCCATGTAGCTCAGTGGTAGAGCCCTTGCTAGCCCATGCAGGACCCTGGGTTCAAGTCCCAGGACTCTACATACATACTTATATACATATATATATATATATATATATATATATATATATATATATATATACATACACATGCAACTAGATGATACCATGTCTTTTCTTTTTATTTATTTATTTATTTTTATTTTATTTGTCTTTTCTATGGAAGTGATTTGCTCAAGATAGCACTGTTAAAAAAAAAGAAAGATGGCACAGTAGGTAAGAGATGGCAGTAGATTAAATCCATATCTTTTTATCTCAAACTCAGAGTCTTTCCCATTAAACCACACAAATTTTTTTTTGTTGGCGCATTCAGAAAGAGGCTGGCATAAGCCAAGTACGATCCCATTTAATCTTCACAAAATCTGACATGGATTTGATTATTACTCCCTCCTTAAAGATGAAGAATCCAAAACCCTTGAAAGTCCAGTGTCTTGGTGGCTGCATTAGGATTTGAAGCCTGCATCTCTGACTCCAGAATCTGACCTCTAGCCTTACTGACCATAACAATCAACAGGCATTATGCATGCATGTGTGTCTGGACCACATCATCCCTCCCAAGCCCTCTGTGCCTGGTAACCCCCGTGCCCACTCCTCAAGTGTTTCTCACAAAGGGCTTTCCTTGTTAGGCCCCTTCCCTGTACTCACATAGCTCTCTATGATCCTCACATGACACGTAACATAGGCATCACCTTCTCTATCTGAAAGATGTGGAAACCAAAACCCAAAGAAATTCAGTCACTAGTCCCTGAACACACACTACAATAGTCCCTCACCATCTCACAGTTTGACTTTTGCAGACTCACTATTTCACGGGTTTTCAAAAAAAAAAAATCTTGGGGTCCGGCGGGATGGCTCAGTGGTCTAAAGCGCCTGCTTGGGAAAGCTTGGGCGGCTTCAGGGACCGCAGTTCGATCCCTGGCACCACATGCTGCACCAGCCCTGCCCTCGGGGTGGGCTGAGCCGGCCATAAAAATGAGTGAATAAACAAACAAAGGTTCTGAAACAAGAAAAAAATAAAATAAAAAATTAAAAAAAAATCTTAATTATTTATTGTGGATTTTTTGCTATATTGTGGGATTTTACAGTACTGTACAGTATATGAGTGTGGTTACATAGGTTTACGAGTTTAGAAAATGGCTAAGAACATTAGAAGATGGGGGCTAGGGAGATAGCTCTGTGGCACAAGTGCCTGCCTGGCAAGTGCAAGGTCATGAGTTCAAACCCTGGTCCCTACCTCCCCCCTACAAAAAAAAAAAAAAAAAAAAAAAAAAAAAAAAAAAAAAAAAAAAAAAAAAAAAAAAAAAAAAAAAAAGTGTGTGAGAGGTTTATAAGAGCGTGGGAAGGGTTTATAAAGCCTTTACATATATGTAAATACCAAAATAAATATAATGTTGTTACTTTGCTGATTTTCACTTATCATGGGGCTGTCTGGAATGGAACCTCCTGGATAAGTAAGGGGCCACTGTATACCAAAGAGATGCCAGCTTACAGGTGCAGTCTCCTTAATCCTGCAAGCCACACAAGACATGTGCTCTGCGCCATGACTGCAGGTGGAGACTGTGAGCATCATTTCCTAGGGATTTCAGGACGTCTCTTTGCAGGTGTAAGCTGTCCTCCAGGCTCGGTAAAGGGATGGATGAATCCAGGGTTAAAGATCTACTGGGAGACAAGTGGAAACCAGGAGTAAGTGGGGAAGTTACAGAGAGCAGCTGACTTTCCAGAGCTGTGGTGCCCATTGCTGGCTTGGGGCCTCCTGCCCCAGGCCGCCAAAGCTAAAGACTTCCCAAGCCTCCTTGAGGAAGACATCCCTCCCCTCAAGGAATGGCTGCAGCACCGCTGGTTCCAGCCTCTCCTTGATTGCTTCTCACATTGATGGATGAATGTGGCTCTGCAAATTGTAAAAATAACTAATGTACAGCTCCCAGACCCTGCTATAAGGAAAGTGGGGAGCTCTTCTGGGTTAACTCAAGAACTGAAAAGAATCAGTCCCCTGCATAACAACCCAAAGCAGCAGCAGGGAGAAACTCCCAGCCTGGTGGGGGTGGATTTACATTTCCTACAGGGTATTCTCTGTGTCACCTCTCATCACCATAATATTTACATCAAATGCAAAAGGCCTCCTCGGAATAGAGCCCTGAGGTTGTAAATGCCAAATCCAAGAATGTCAGCGAATGCAAAAGATTAGGTTCTTTGAGCAGCAGTCTCCCCCTCCTCCAGGCAATGCCTGCTGCAATCCTGGGGGCATGTGGAGTGGGCCCCAGAGCTTCCCTGAGCTTCACCCCAAATCAAGGAAGGCTGGGAATGCTAAGGGAGTCTGAGAACAGCCATCTCAGTCCCTTTCCTTTCACCCAGCTTCATGCAAAATCTGAGGAAATGTGCAGGAAGCGAAGCCAGGCCACCTCATGAACAGGCAGCTGACAGGTACTCTTCTTCCTGTGAACCCCAGAGCCCCAGTGATCAGGCTACAGTGTGCTCTGAGGCCCACGGAGTTCTTTACAAAGCCTGTGCTCCTCCTGTCCACTGCTCCCTTGGGCCCACTTACACCTTATCCCTTCATATATCAAACCTTGCCTAATGCGCACTTATTAAGCACCAGGCCCTAGAAACACAAGGTTAAGCAAGACAAAGTTTCTACTGAGAGGGAACTTCTTTTCTTTTTTTTTTTTTTAATTTATTTGCGTTTATTTTATGCTTAATTTATTCCCATGACATAAGTTTGTTTCTTCAGCTTCTTCTGGGATATCTTTTTCCTTTGTGCAACCTCCTCCTCTGGTTTTCAGTAAGGATCATTTCAACATGGCAGGGGGAGCTCATGTCTGGGTTAATCCGGCCATGAGCTCTCTAAGCATGGTGGCGCATCTTGGGTGCTTTGTTCACCTGGATATGTTCAATAACCACAGAATCTACATCTAAACCCTTAAGTTCAGCATTACTTTCTGCATTTTTTTAAAGAATTTTTTTTTTTTTTTTTGAGACAGGGTCTCGCTATGCAGTTGAGGCTGGCCTTGAGCTCACTTTTGTAGCCCAGGCTGGTCTCGAACTCGCACTGATCCTCCTGCCTCAGCCTCCCGAGTGCTGGGATTACAGGCGTGCACC
The DNA here is from genome assembly GCA_004027025.1 of Myocastor coypus. Taxonomy (NCBI): domain Eukaryota; kingdom Metazoa; phylum Chordata; class Mammalia; order Rodentia; family Myocastoridae; genus Myocastor; species Myocastor coypus. The sequence goes on from PVJA010027140.1 coordinate 28,796, forward strand.
ACCACGCCCGGCTTTAAAGAATTTCTTATTTTATTTATTTATTTCTTGTTTCAGAACCTTTGTCCATTCACTCATCTTTTTTTTTTTTTTTCCCTTTAAATTTTTTTTTTTCCA
>PVJA010027141.1:0-28890 GCA_004027025.1 Myocastor coypus
AAAAAAAAAAAAAAAAGGTACAGCTGTTAGATATAAAAGTAATACCATACTAATATATTAAGCTATAAAATGCTCATTAAACAAAAAGGGGGAATAGTATGGAAATATATATGAACATACCTAGGTTAATAACACAAAAAGTTTTATTCACATTAAATTTTTTAAATCAGCTGCCAGATGAATCTTCTGCTACAGACTGTCACTGGACAAAGGAAGTGAGCATTCCTTTGCAACAGCCTGTTTTCTTTCTAAATGATATTGATCAATGGGTTCCAGGAGTTATTCAGAGATCGGAAGAGGTTTTGCTTGTGTCATTACAGATACTGGAGAAGTAATTTGGGTACCAGCTCAATGAATAAAACCTAGAACATTACAACAAAGAACACTAAATTAAAATAAGGTTAACAGGATATTGAATAATATTGCCTATGAAAAAATGGAAATATACATCATTTTTCATAGATGGTATGATCCTGTACATAGAACAGCCAAAATATTTAGGCAAAATATTAACAGAATTAATGACTAAATTCAGAAGTATAGCTGGATATAAAATCACACACAAAAATCAAGTTTCTGCACCCCAATAATAAACTTGCAGAGTAGAAATTAGGAAAACAATACCATTTATAATAGTATCAAGAAAAATGAAATATTTAAGAATTAATCTAAAGGGCTGGCCAAATAGTTCAGTGGATTTAAACACCTCCAAGCAGGCTCAGAAGCTGGGGATTGATCCCGAGGCCTGCTGTGCCTACCCTGCCCCCGGGTGCGCTGAGATGGCAATTGAGACTGGCCATGGTGGAGTGCCTGTAATCCCAGCTCCTGGGAGGCTGTACACTGGCAGATCACTATGAGTCAGATCTAGCAGTGAAACCCTGAACACCCTGTAGACCCTTTCCTAAAAAATAAAGAAAAAAAAAAAAAACCTAAACAAGTATGAAAGATCTCTACAGTGTTCTGAAAAGGGGGATGAAAAAAGACATCAGAAAATAGAAATATATCCCTTGTTCCCAGTTAGGCAAACCAAATAGTGTCAAAATGAGCCTACTCCCAAAACTGATATACAGAATTAATGTAACCTTAACAAAAATATCAATAACATTCATCACAAAACTAGAGGGAAAAACCCATTAAATTAATTTGAAATGAGAAGCAAACCAGAGAAATAAAAGCAACCCAGTCTACAAGAACAAAGGAGGTATCACCATCCCAGACTAAATTACATTATAAAGCTGCATTAATTAAACCAATGCAGTGGTGGCACAAAACAGACATAAATAAATGGAATAGAACACAGGATGCGAAACAATCCTGAGTACATTAAGCTATCTGATCTTTGCCAGTAGGGCCAAATATACTCCAGAAGAAAGACCACCTCTTTGAATAATGGTCCTGGGAAAGCCAAATGTCCAAAACAGCCATAGGTCTTTTTTTTTTTTTGTCTTTTTGAGACAGGGTCTCACTATGCAGTTGAGGCTGGCCTTGAGCTCACTTTTGTAGCCCAAGCTGGTCTCGAACTCGCACCAATCCTCCTGCCTCAGCCTCCCGAGTGCTGGGATTACAGGCGTGAGCCACCACACCCGGCTAGCCATAGGTCTTATAATTTACTAAATTAATATTAAAATGGATCAAAAACTAAATGTTAAAACAGAAACACAACCTGCTGGAAGACAAAATAGGTAAAACTCTTCTTAGCACATGGTGTTTGTAAGGGTTTCTCTTAATAGAACTCAAATTACACAAGAAATAACATCAAGACTCAACAAATGGAATTACACCAAACAAAAAGCTTCTATATAGCAAAGGAAAGAATGAACAGAGTGGAGAGACAACCTATAAAGTCAGAACATATTTTTGTCAGCTATTCCTCATGTAGAGCACTAATATTTAGAATGCATAAAGAGCTAAAAAAGAATTAGACCCCCTTAAGTAGGAGATCCAAGTTTTAAAAAGGCATGCAAATTAGTAACTTCTCAGAAAAAAGAAATACAAGTGGCCAATAAATACATGAAAAAAAAAAAAAAAAAAGGAAAAATGTTTAACATTTCCAGCCATTAAAAAAAAAAAAAATGCAACCGGGTGTGGTGGCGCATGCCTGTAATCCCAGCACTTGGGAGGCTGAGGCAGGAGGATTGGTGTGAGTTCGAGACCAGCCTGGGCTACAAAAGTGAGCTCAAGGCCAGCCTCAACTGCATAGCAAGATCCTGTCTCAAGAAGACAAAAAAAAAAAAAATAAAATAAAAAAGTGCAAATCAAAACAAAGGTGGGAGTTCACCATATTGCATCAAGAAATTACACAGAAACAAATGCCAGGGAAGCTCCAAAGAGAAAAGGAACACTTCCACATTGTTATTGGGAGTGTAAACTAGTAGTCATTATGGGAATCAGTATGGAGGTTTCTGAAAAACCTAAACCTAGAAATTCCACTTCACCTGGCTGTCCCTATATGTTTCCCCAAAAGAGTTAAGGGCATCATATTATGACACAAGCATACCTAGGCTAATTAGCAGCACACTTACAGTAGCTAAATCTTGGAGATAGCCTTGATAAATTTCAACAGGTCAAAGGATAAAGAAAAGGTGGTGTGTATACAGTACTTTTGTGCAAGACATTTGCACAAAAATGCACGCACCCTGAGACCACAATGTGAATTAAGTGAAATATATCAGACACACAAACTTAAATATTGCATAGAAAGGGGCTGGGGAGATAGTTCAGTAGAAGAAGTCCTTGCCTGGCAAGCGCAAGGGACTGAGTTTAATCTCTGGTTCTGAAAAAAAAAATAAATTGCATAGATAAAAGAAACCCAAAAATGGAGACTTTTAAAGAAGCAAATAAAAGATAACATGAAATAGGAAAATCAACTTTTTGCAAAAGGTAAGGGACCAGGACATGGAAGCAGAAGTGAGGAAGGGGACAGAAAGGGAATTTATAAGGAATTAAGATGCAATATGTATGGGCATCAACTGTCCATATTGAGTGTAACCATTATGTACTGCCAATGTACTAATAAAGATTTTAAAATATGTAACACTGCATGATAAATGTAAAAATTAAAAGCAGTCCAATAGTACAACTAATGAGCCACTGCCACTGAATTCTCTATCCCAGGCTTCACCTATGCCAGAGATGTCCCTTTAAGGTAAGGCTGCAAGTACTTGTCACAAGGTGTCTCTGGATCTCAAAGCAAAGCCCTTCTGAAAGAAAATGTTCAAAGATTGTGATCTTCTGCACCTTAGAGAAACACAAAATCACACAGAGCCTGATAGTATCATGGGTATTATTTATAATCATATAAAAAGATTTGGACCTTCAGGGTCTTGACTCAATAGCAACAGTAATTTTAATGATGTTCACTACAAGGTAGCTTAGGCGCTGTTTATTCTAAACATAGAAATACTGTGCTTTTTATCTTCTTCTAAGATGTGGTCTGCTTAATGACACTTCAGGAATTGATCAGAGTATTAAAGCTTTCTTCTCTGACTCATATCAAATATTCAGTTACACATAATTTCATTTTTGACAGAAATAGAGCAAAATAAGCATAAAATAAGAAGCTGCTGTTTTAGTTCAAAATGATAAGTGACAGGGCTGTATCAACTGAAATTTGAACCAAGATCAGTTTTTGTTTTTAAAAACATTCTCGCATATACTTGCAGATAAATCAAACGCCAAGTAAACAACGAAATTAACATTAAACTTATTCATATTCTTTTTAATGAGGTAAGAAGTTGCAAGACCACAACCAATCCATTTTGCTCCAAGGATGGGTCACATTTTTTTTACTTTCCCATTTCATGAAGTTTCTCAAGAGTTGCTGCTGCAGGCTGCAAATTGCTTTTTCTGAGATTTCACTGATTTGACTCCAAATCCTCTCACTTTGAGAAAATGTGCCAATTTAAGCCAGGGTTCCACCATGATTTAACTTCGTTTTAGTGACAAGAAGAAAGGGACCGAGGTCAAATTAGAAACCAAGAACAATGGCCAGCGTCACTGCACCAACTGCTTTACCTTGAAACTTCTGCTATGAAACTGTGATGCGGCACAGCTTCGTGTTGAGAACAGTCCTCGTCCTCGGAAATCAAGACCCATACCCACTACGTGTACACTTCCCGTACATGCTAGAAAAGGCTATAGTAAAATACTATACTATGTGTCCTCATTCTCCAGCTCTGGCTCTGGTTCTGTTTCTGTCTGTCTTTCATTGGCTGCCTAAATAGTAGAGTTAAAAGATTTAACCATACTATAACTTACAATCAGAAGCAAGGAAACTTGTTTATTTTTATATAAAATCAAATTAGTTTTTTTCTTGAGTCTTCACATGTGGACTAGCATTAACTTTTGTCCCAAGCCCTGGATTAAATTACAACGTTAATCTATCATCATCATCATCATCATCATCATCATCATCATCATCATCATCTCCATCGCCATCGCCATCGCCATCGCCATTGTCACCATCACCGTCACCATCGTCGTCGTCATCATTATCATCAGCATCATCATCATCATTTTGGTACTGAGCATTGAATACAGAACCTTGTACTCGCCAGGCAGGTGCTTATGCCACTGAGCTACCTCCCTAGTTACAAACTTAATCTAATTTGAGAAATCTTGAGACAAAGAGTAAATATCCATGAAGATATAACTGAGATTTCCATTTCCTACACAGGAGCATTATTCAAAAATTGTTGCATGAAAAAACATGAAGAAATTCAAGAATATTATGTTGAGTGAAAACTACAGCATGTCTCTATTTATATGAAATTCTAATGCAGCCAAGCTTAAGTATGGTGGCAGATTTGAGTGATTAAATCAGGCAAGGCAGGGATAGGGAGAAATGGGAAGAAGCTCACACGATGATGGTACGTGTCCTATGTTTTCACAGTGATTTGGACTGCATAGTGTATGCATATGTTATAATTCTTCCCAAGTTACACTTAAAATTTAAGTATATAAAGCTTATTTTAGAAGGAAAAATGATCAGCAAGCACAAATATTGAGTTCTAATTAATGATACATATGCTCAAGTGTTTAGAAATGGAGTCCCTGCAACTTACTTAGAAATACATAAAGAACAAGAAGATTGATGAATACAGAAAGAGTGGATACGTGACAAGGCGAGACACAGAATCCATTCAGTGTGCACATGATGTTCATTGTAACATTGTCAGCTTTTATCACATTAAAATTTTTATAAAGAATTATTAACAAATTTCATTAGGGTAGAACATTATCTCTTTAGATATGCTTATGTTCTCAGAAGAAGTGAAACACTCTGAGTTGCTCCCATAGATGGATCCACAGTGTGTGCGAGCCTGGTTTGATAGACTGTGGTCTTTGCACAGCAGGCAACAGGAAGAGCACAGAGGAAAGTGCTAGTGCAAGATTGATTGCTGGCCCTGGGTCTCTAAGTCCCGAGGCTGGGGCAGCACCCAGTCTTTTCATCCTGCTTGCCTGGCAGAGCCTGATTTGTGTTTCAGCTACTCCTGGCTGTGGCACTCTGCCTATTGGTTCACTCAGCCTATTAACACAAAGGCATCCAGACACTGACATAGACAGGACCATTGTTTGGCCACAAGATGCCACAGTAGGCTCACTAGCTTTCTACCCTGCCTTTAAGTCACACAGGCTCTCAAGGAAGCCAAGAAAGCGCCTACTTTATGAATAATCAGACTGGACCAGGTGCTAATATGGCTATGTCCCAGCTCACAGGGAATTACAGAGATTTATTCCTTTTCCAGAATCCTCAAAGCCAACAGTAGTTGAAACACCCTCAGTCCTCCATAGAGCCTGTCACCCAATGCACCCTCTGTTTCTCTCTCGAGATGTGTCTTGCAGCCACCTCAAACACTGAAATGGGGCACCTTCTCCTGACTTCCTAGACACTATACCTGGCACCATTTAATTGTCATCTTTTGGCTAAGTCTATAGAACATGGAAGGGAAGTCTTTTAACCATATCTTAGAGGCTCCATGATCTCAGTCATCAGGAGTTGACCATCATGTCAAAGGAAAGAGGATGGAGGAAACTGGATAATCCTTAGTTACAACTCTTGAGTCCTCACAAAACCTTGTCTTCCTGAGTATTTTATGAAAGGTGAGAATGCTTCTTTCCTTTACCTTGAATTTCCAGAAACATTTAGAAGAGGGTTCCAGTGTTCAGAATGATAAAAGTGGACAAATATGTGGATAATAAGTAAATATATTAGTTATAAATATATTAGCTACTATGAAACAGTTACATTTTATAGTTTTAATATTTACAAGTTCAAGGATAGGTGTACTATTTGTATTTTTATTTCTATGTATTTACAAATATATGTTAATTTATTGATTACTCCATGCATAAATTAAAATTTCAGGAGAAAAGGGAACTCATTCAAGGCTATACACACACTAATGGTAGAGTTGGTACTGGAGCAAATACACTATTTGATTTCCAAATTTGTGGGTTTTTTCTACTGTGTTACCACAGTCTTTCAGCAAATATGTAAGAAACTCTGGCATTTACTAGTTAGGTATCAACATTTTTTGCCATACTATTACCTTATGCAGACATCTGGATCAATGGGTGCTTGTTACTTGCAAATGCTCAACTTGCATTGGTCAAACTTTTCTCTCAATTACAGTAAAATTCTTGTGTATCCAGGCCTATGCACAGTGATATATTCTAACATGCTATGTGAAAATAGCTTTTCTGTCACCTCAGGCTGCAATAAATGCATGTGGAAGCATTTAATATCAGCTATCCATGGATATATATGTCATCCCTATAGGGCACTCAGAATTCTACTCAGATTCCACAGAAAACACATGGCTGAACTCTGACCTCTTCCTTCCCTAAGGAAAATCGTCTCTTTGTGCTTTCTTAACACCCTAACTCTGCTGTCATACTGTGATAGCACCTTATTAATGATCTGTGAGTTTCTCAAAGTCAGCAGCTCTGCCTTCTTTTTTTTTTTTTTTTTCAACCATAATTTTTATACTGAGTTACTGAGTAGTTATCTGACATTCTTTTGGCGGAGGAATAAAATTTAGTATGTCCCTACCCTCCACCCACCAAAGCTCAGTTCATTCTCTGGCTCTTTGTATTTTCACTTCCCATAGGCCTGTACTAAATACAAATGCCATCAGTCACAGAGAAGTAATGACAGGAAGAAACTGCCATTAAGACTGGAGAGGCTCAATCCATGTAACATTTGCTCCTGGTTCTTGGAAAAACAACTCAGACTTTGAAATGTGTTTCCTTTATCACAACGTATGTGCTTCACCTCAGCTAGTTAGCTTCTATTGTCTGAGCTTCAATGTGGCCAGGACTCTAGACTCTATGCCCTATCTGGACCCCTTTACTACTGTAAGACTCATCCCAGCAAGGATAGCCACTGTCCTAGGTCTGGAAGAGGAAAGAGTAGAATCACCTCCATGAAAAAAAATCTTTATACAGAATCTACTTACTTCATTTGTTTCTTAGTTTCTTTATCCCATCCCACCTCCAGCACCTTACTCAGCAGCTCCTTCTACCTCCTTAACTAATTAATACTTTAATTGCTATGTGGAAGTTTCCCCAAGATATAGAAAACAGGCTAATTTTCACTGTTAAGAGAAAGCTCTTCATACACAATCCTGATCGTTTTGAACTGGGTTCTGTCTTGAGCTTAGAAAATGAGAATTCTCTCTCATAGAAGCTAGCACATCAAAGTGTACAAGCAGAAGCAATGCCCAGGCCACTATGACTTGGATGATCTTAACCCAATCTCTGCTTTCCTGGCTGTAGTAGTTAGGCACAGTAAATCTATGGGTAGATAACTGAAAACTGCATTGCAACTGAAGCTCACTCTGGATAAATGTTGGAGGGCTGAAGTTTCTTATTTCTCTCCTAGATGATATATATTTTTAATTCAGCACAAATTTTGAAAGAATAATACTGCTGCCCACAACCACAGAGCTCTAATTCACTCATGGGAATGCAACACCATTCATAAACAGATCGAAAGGTGCTAGTCCAATTTGAATTACTGCTTCATATTCACTCCAGGGCCATCTGTACAGAAGCACAAAGTGACATAAATTTTTCCCTCAGCAACCTAGTGCTGATCTTGGATGGGGAGCTCACTGCAGGAAAAAGGGCTGGCTAGGAGAGGGCTGGAAAGCAGAAAAATGCATTCAGAGAGGTCCCTCCCTCCACCCAGAGTGGAAGGGAATCCCCTGAATATAAACAAGCAAACCCCAATTGTTTCTGCCTGACAGAAGTGGAATATCAAATTTCATTATGGATCAGTGTGTTTGTAGAATTGTTCTCCAGAGAATGATCGGGGTGGGGGTGGGGTAGAGAAAAATCCCCATGTCCAAGTGAGTGCTGCAAAGGGGAAGCAGACTTCACAAGCTGACATTCTCCTGGTCAGTCTGGGGGCAGCATTAGCCCAGCAGCCCAAGAAACCACGTGATTCTACAAAACAGAACATTTCTCTAAATGAAGCTACTTTCTAAATCAATATATTAATTATTAATACAATTTTATTAATTTATATAATACAATAGTTAACATTGTCATTCATATTCATCTACTCACATTCTAAACCTACTCCTGTAAAGTGTCTCATCCAATTCAAAATAATGAAATTCCACAAATAAACTCAGCTGGAATTTTACTTATTTTCTTGAGCAGCCTGGAGGTCAAATGTTCTGACTTTATTATTTTTTTTAAAGAACATGAGTTGCAATGCACACACTCAAAATGAAACTTGCTTTATGTTTCTTTTAAGTTCCACTTCTCCCCACAGTTGTACCTGGCTCCTGATCGGATGGCTACAGACCCAAGAATGCACCAAACAGACCACCTTCTTCTTCTCCATTTCAAAATCGGACTGGGATTTTGATGCAGGGAAAATTAAGTATTAATGCAACAGGATAGGATTTGATTCTCCTTGACAAATTAATTTTGAATTTTTCCCTCTTTATATGCATTAGATTGTTTCCTATTTTTCATATGTATATATTTTTTTTTCTTTTTTTTTTTTTTTTGCTTTCTGGACATTGACAAGTATTTGATCACTAAAACTTTAACAGAGGTGAAACCAATTGTCACATTGGATCTGAGTACTATCTGAAACAATATACTCAACAGCTGGCATTAATTGGCTGTTAATTTTTTTATTATTATTATGGCTTGCTCAGCCTGCCCTGGAGGTGGGGATGGAGCAGCATATGGTGCCAGGGATCGAACTGCGGTCCCTGTGGTTGCCTAAGCTTTCCTAAGCAGGCACTTTAGACCACTGACCCATCTTGCCAGTCCTGGTTGTGTGTATGCATGTGTGTGTGTGTGTGTGTGTGTGTGTGTGATGAGGTTCAGGAAATGTAGGGTGACCTGTTTCTGATAAATTATAGTGTTGCTTTTTCTCTGAACAGAATGCAACACTGGCAAATGGCCCTCCAGTATTTACAGAATTGGCCTTTGGAGCCTCATGAATCCGTGGGGTCACTGTGCAATTCACCAGCTCCTTCTGTTAGGGAAGCACATATATAAGTCATACCATATCCAAAAGGTTGTACCACCAAATTCTTCCCCAGCTTCAATACTTGTAGACACAGTGCCCATCAGTATAATCTCATGTCCCTGGACTCTAAACAGGATAAGTGGGTTTGGGTTCAGCTATTCTTACTACCCATGTAACTCAAAACAAAATCACATTTACTTTTTGATCCTCAATTTCCTTATCTGTAAAATGAATAGATCCTGCTGATCCCACTTATCTTACAAAGATGCTATAAAGAAAGTGTAGAACCCTATAGGGTGATATCTGCTTTCATTACGGCTTACGAGATGCGAAGTCCTTTGCAGATCTTTTATTCCTGAGGTGAGAAGGTCAGAGATTGGCTGCTTTGGAGGAGCATTCAAACAAGTCAGCCCTAGCTTTATGCTTTTTATGAAAATGTGAGGGGTAAAGTCCCTCTCCAAGCTTTAAACAATCACCGGTTTGGAAGATGACCTACTGTGTTGGTTTGAATAGCCTGGAAAATTATTCTGGAGTATGGGTCCTAGTGTCTCAGTAATTCAAAAAGGAACTGAATTTCTAATGGGCACAAACCCTGGACAATCAGCAGCTTTAGGCAACTCAATGATGAATTGTTTTTGGCAGAATGGTTGGACATTCTAGCTTCCCAGGAAAAAAATTGGTATAATAATGGTAATCCTTTTACATAGGCCATTATCTGTTAGGGTAGCCAATAAATTTAGTCTCCTGAGTATCAAGCAGGAAAAGGAGCAGGCACCTGTGCTAACATGTCTTGCAAGCCCTAATGGTGAGGCCACAAAGCATCCTTGCAACCACTACTCAGTGATCCCCTGTCCAACTTCTCTGGTTGCATGACTATAGCTAGGTAGCCAACAATCAACACTGAGCCAGGTAAGGGAGCATTGCTCTCCCTGGGGTCTTTCCACTGGGTGTTACTTACTCTGCACGGTCCCCATGAGGTTATCCTCTCCCACCCCCATCTTTACACTGATCACTTTTCTTTCACTTGTGACACATTTACTGCCAACCAACACAATTAGTTTCCAGAGCTCTTTGAATTGTCCAGAAATATGTTCCCTCTGATCACAAAATCTTCAAACAAAACCTTCAAAGTCAGCTTTCCTTTGAAGAACACATTATCAAATTTTTAGCATGACAGTTGATAGGCATGCTTTTTTTTTTTTTTTTTTTTGTCTTTTTGAGACGGGGTCTCACTATGCAGTTGAGGCTGGTCCTGAGCTCACTTTTGTAGCCCAGGCTGGTCTCGAACTCGCACCAATCCTCCTGCCTCAGCCTCCCGAGTGCTAGGACTACAGGCGTGCGCCACCACGCCCGGCTGATAGGCATACTTTCAACGCATTTATTTCATAGTAAATATATATAAACTTGGGAAAACATCCTGAAATTTATATAATCTTCCAAACGGCCAAAGACAATGGACTAGGTGATTTCTAGATGCTGTGGTTCGAGCAATCCTTCCAGCCTTTCTTCTAATCTTCATTCTATATTTGTAGCTTAATGTTTCACAACACAAGATCTGACACACATCCTTGACCCTTGGAAGCTCTAAAGTATGGAAGGCATTCAAGATTTTACCTGTAGAATTAAAACCTGGGGGCAAAGAAGTCAGTGTTAAAACCTGCCTACATGTTAGATTAAAAACAACAGCAAGAAACCATAAGAGCAGTGTGTACTACTTAGAATGTCCTGGAAGTGTGTTTTGCCAGTCATCATAATCATCTGGTACTGGGATGGAGACATTTCTGCCAACTATTATGAGAAAAATGAGATTCTTCTCCTTCCCTCTTTGCCCTTTGTATTATTCCCCTGACCCCAGATTCTTGCTTCTTTATACCTACAGTTTCTGAGAGTTTCTTCCTCATCCCCTGAAAAGTGTCTTCCCTGAAGGAAGGAGCCAGGAACCAGATTCCCTAGATCTTCTAAGATCTAATGAAATCACTGTTGAGAGTAGAGGTCAGAAAACTGATTTTAGCTCACATTAATCCTGACAATCCCTGTGCTATTCTCCTGTCCCAACTCATTTACATAAATGCTATATAGCACTGTTCACTATTAAAAAAATCGCAGTGTACAGACCTGTTCATTCTACAACCATTCCAAGAACTTCTTGAGGACACTGGTATACTATATAGTCCAGGACTTTTCTCTTATTTACATCATATAGTGAAGAAGCAGTTTATTTTAAGTGGATGGAACTTCTCAAAGTTGTGCAGTTTTACTTGATTTGGGGCATATATATTCTTCAGAAGGAAGAACATATTTAGATGAAGTTAATTTTAATTCCAAAAATAGGGAACTTATACATAACATCTTGAAAAATTATGTTGTTGTTTATTCATTCATCTCCACACTCATTTATCTCTATCATTATTTGATAACCATCTGCTGAATGCCTACCACATGCTTTGAGTTATAACCAGTAACATGGATATAGAGAAATGGGTAAGTATAAAACACAGTTGCTTGAAAGTGCAATTAGTATCAGAAGAGGAAGCCGGGAGGTAAAGAGATCTGATGTAAAGAGGCAATTTGGAAGTAAGTGTTGAATGTTTGATAAACCTTGAAGGAAAAGATTTTCAAAAATGATGATCATGTTTGAAAATTTTAAACTACTTACTATGGGTTTCCTTAATGACTATATGCTTTAAGTGTATGCATAATAGCCTTTATGTCTATTGAAAGTTAGAATATTCCATTTAAATGTAATGCATATGGTATGCTGGCCTCTTAATCACAAGTAAAACATTATTGATCAATTTCACACAAACTAGTGAAGGATCTCTCAACTAAGTAACCAAGATTTAAAGCTCTGTTCCCTGGCCTAATTAAGTTTATTAGCTGCATCTCAAACAATGTTAACTGAGGCCTTAAGGTAAAGTAATGGTTGCTACACTGTGTCAACTTGGGAATTGAAAAGATCAGAAGCTTAACTAAGAGACTTAGTAGGGGGTCAGGGCGCTTCATTTGTATACATTCTGAACTTGTGCTCCATTTGTAAAATCTGAGGTAAATAATTTAGCTTAATAATTTTTGAAAACCCGTGAAACAGTGAGGGCACAGAAACTGAACTGCAAGGGAGTATGGAGAAGAGCACAGAGAGGGCGGCAGCAGGGAGCCTACCTGAGGAGGGCAGTGGCCTGCTTTCTCCCTTTCTGCTCTTGCTGCTTTTACTGTCTTCTGCTGCCTGGAGCTGCTGCTGCTGAGCTGTGTCACCCTGCCTTGGAGCTCGCAGAATATGGAATGAAAGCTCCATAACAGTGAGCTAAATAAACCTTTCCTTCTTAATTGTGGGCATCAGGTATTTTGTCCCAGCAATGAGAGAAAAGCCACTAAGACAGTATTGGTCCACAAATGGGCACACAGTGGTCCCCACTTATCACAGAGGTTAGGTTCCAGACACCCCGCAACAAGTGAAAATCAGTGAAAAAGTGACATTGCATTTGTTTTAGTATTTATATATGCTTTAAGGATTTATAAACCCCTCCCACATCTTATAAACCTTTCCCACACTTAAAAAACACTTTCAATGTTCTTAACTATTTTTTAAACTTGTAAACCTACACAACTTTAACAGCATACATATACTGTATGGTAGTGAAAAATTCCGCCATATAGAGAAAAATCCAGGATAAATAATTTAGATTAATGGGGCTGGTGAGACAGCTCAGTGCTCTAAATCACCTGCTTAGGCAAGCTTAGGCAATTGCAGGGACTGCAGCTTGATCCCTGGCACCACCTGCTGAGCCATGGTGTAGCACCCAGGGAAGGCTGAGCCAGCCATAACATACAGAGATAAAGTTATGTTAAAATTTTAGATTAACATTTTTTGAAACCCTATGAAACAGTGAGTTCACAAAAGCTGAACCACAAAATAGCATGGGACTACTGTACGTGTATATTTAGAGCAACTGTATCATTACGTTTCATGTACTTATAAATTATCCTCTAACACTGCAGGATTTTTAGGTTTCCTCTAGTGTTTAGAAAATGTCTTTGTTGACCTTGGGAATCTACGAAAAAATAAAGAATAACCACAGTAGAATATCTGTTGCCAAAAAGTAACTATAATGGCAGAATCCAGTACCAATAACTAAAAAATTACCAAACCATAACGTTGACATTAAATAAAAGTTAATTGTGCTCAAGTATTTTTTATCATAGAATGCAGGCTTTGGTACAACGTTTTTATTGCCCATTCTTGCCCAATGAAACAGATGCTGGAAATACAGTGACTTTGGGCCAAAAAAGTGTCCATTGATTCTTAAATTCTCAATGGCACAAAAAGGAAAGCAGGACAGATATATAGAGAGACATGACAGAGAATCTCAATAAATAAGCAACCTCTGGGGAGTAGTTTTTATACTCAAAATCAGTACAGAAAGAAGCATAATTCTCAAATATAGGTATAACAGAAACTGAGGGAAAGTATTGAAATACTGAGATTTGCAGCGACAGGATTTGTAAAATGTACAGGACAATACTCCAGCACATGGATCTTACTGCTAAAAACCAGCACGGCACCATGTGGAGATATAAACAGTATTAGTTGCTTTTTGCCCTGCTGCTGCTTTGCATTGCCATTCTCACAACTGTAAGTCCTTTCCTCCATCTCCACAGATGAGCACGAGAATCTATGCAGACCTCTGCTTCCTATTTGTGATATTTTATTCTAATATTGGTAAAGATAACAGTAGCTTTGCTATGCTATTTTTTATTTATGCATTTGGTATCAGGTTTCACTACACAACTTGGACTTGTCGTGATCCTCCTGCTTTTAGCCTCCCCAGGGCTGGGGTTACAGGTGAGCAGCTCCATGCCTGGACTTGGATCAAACCTGGTTCCTATGCTTGCCAAAGCATGTGCTTAGTCCACTGAGCTATCTTTCTGGCCCCCTGGCTACACAACTATTAAAACCCAAGTAATAAGCAGTGCCCTGACTTGCTTCCAGTTATCCTTGGCTCCCACACATGAAGGATGTTGCTGAAAGAAGAGCAGGATTAACTGAAACAACGCAAAGACTTCGGAGTGGGTAGCTGCAGAAGGAAAGCATTCTACTATAGCCAGTTATAACATGGGTCCCCTAGGACTTAATTATCTATATCTTGTTAAGCCATAATTGGGGCTTTAAAACAATATTATACTTTTCTACAACCAACAAACTGATTAGTGATGTTGAGTAAATCAAATGTCAGTGCTCTTCCCGTGGGGGAACATGAATAGCAACCACAATCACAGACTGCAACAGAAGTCATTACTCTCACGCAGCAGCTAATAGGTGGTTACTGGAGGCTGGGCGTACCTTGTGCAGAAGAGGGAACTGGCACCCACATGGACTGGCCATGTTTTCAGGTGTGCTCAGATCCAGACTTCCAATTCAATAAGGTACATGGCTACCACTCTCAGAAGCACACTGTTGTTCTTGTGCAGAGACCAAACTCTCTAGGGAAATTCTGTACATTCATGATCATCTCAAGGGCAATACTGATTAGACAACGAACAGACATAGTGGCCCATGCGGCATTTTCTCTGTGGCTGCTGCCAGAACCTTTTGCTCCATCTTCTCCTGTTTTCTCAGCCTTTGCTCTCATGTTGCCCTTTTGGCACTTCTCATTTCTCCATCTGTTCCACTTTTTTTCATGAGACAGCAAGCAAATTTATATGTGCTTTCTCCCAACAGAATGTTCTTTGCTCCTACACTACCACTGCAGTGCATGGCTCTTGTCTCTCTTCTCCCCACTGTCTAGCTTACAGAATATTCGATAGGTCCTGATGTCACATTTTCCCCACCTACATAATCTTACCAACTAAACTTAATCTGACTTTCACCTTTATACACTGAGGAGTTTATCACACATAGACCTGACGTCACTGCTTTGAAGGATCTTGTCCTAAGTTCACTTTGGTTAAGCCATGGACTCTATTGACTGCACATATCTTCTTACACTTTGACTCTTCCTTGCTTTTGTGACATCTTTTCTCCTCTTTCCTATACAATTCCTCTGTTCCTTATTAAGATTTCCCTCCTCCTGCATCTAATGATCCTCACCTCTCATGTTCAGAATCTCAGCCTTCTGTGCTCCCTTTCTGCTCACAGTACCTGTCTACAATCTCAGCTACCACCTCCAAACCTAAGTCACTAAGCCCAGCTTGGCTTTCTCATTACCATGCCTGGCCATGCTCAGCTCAGAGCCTATCATAGCCTTGCACTCAGCTCAGCTCTTTGCCTGTCTCTGGTGGCTTGGGAGCAGGCACAATGAAAATTGCATTTTCTCAGACTCCACTGCTACCATCCAGGTCCTGCTGATGAGATGTGCTTACATTATTTTAAGAGTTGGAATGAAGGATACGACCTTCTTCCCAATGAGCAATGATAGAAAAAAACAAACAAAAAAACCTTTCAGCAACATCAGCTTTGCCACACAAGAGCAGACTCTGCATGCTGTTCTAATGGGTTGCAGGGTTGCTGTGATTTTGGTACTTGTTTCTGAAGTTTCTTTGTCTTTGGTAGAATCAGCAATCTTCTAACTGAAGAACCGCATGGAACTTAAATTTGACAACCATTAAGCCTCCTGGGCAACCATTAAGCCTCCTGATTTTGTTTGGTCCTTAATTTTTCCTCCTGTTTTTCACACACCTCTATGTTCTTGATTTAAATTTCCATATATTAGAAATAGAGTGACAGCAGCTACTTTTTGATCCCCACTCAGGATCAAGTTCACATCATCATTTCACTTACTTTCTCTCTCCCACCCTGATCCCACCATTTCCCGAGCATTAATGACACTTCCCCTGCAAGCCTTTCTCTTTCTTGACCTAGATCAGCCTTTATTTCATGTCATCAAACAGTATTTTTCTAGTATTATTAAATCAATTTATCATTCTCATCTGATGGCAGGCCAACTTCAAACAGTAACTTTTACCATTTCAGTAATTTATTTTTTAAAAATTACATGAACACATTCTCACTACCCACCAGACAACAGTTAACCATGTGCCAAGGTATTTTTAACTTCATTTTTAACTAATTTGTGAAATATATTTTATCATAGGTATTGTGTATAAGAAAAACGCATATATTGAAAAAAACATATATAGGATCTGGTACTATGTACATTTGCTGACATCCACTGAGGGTCTTGGGACATAACCTCTCCCAATAGAGGGACATCTTCAGGGTTCCTTATTTCTGCAGCCTTATTCTCTCCTTTCTTTCTCACATACCATGGTTACTCATCATTTTCTCATCCAAAACATGACTCTTCTTTTTACTCAATGATGTCTTGACTTCTTTAAGAATGTTCAACTGTTACTGGAAAATCTCATATGCAAATGGATTCCTCAGCCTTTTACACACCTATGGGTTAGCACACTCTTGTAGCACAACGTAGGTGTCACTTCATTTTTAGTTGAGCTGTGTTCCCTGTTCTGTCTTTACTCTTTGGTTTAGTAAATAAGTAAACATAGCAGGACTTCAGTTATGTGAACTCAAGCAAACTAGAACACAGTAGTACCAGGATTGAGGTGCTCTGACTCCAGCACAATTTAAGCCTTGACATTTTAATATTCATTGACGTACTCCAGCAGGCTGCTCATTTTTTTTTCCAAATGGAAGTTTTACAGAGAATACTGCTTGAAATTAGTTTTTCATGGGATCACAAACATTCTCATGAATAATTTTCCTATTTCAAGAGCTGCTGACTTATAGACAAGATCTAAAATTCTAAAAGATTAAATTAGGGATCCTGGTCGAGGATCCCTAATTTAAAAATAAAAAATTCAAATTGATATAAAATTGGGCACTCATTTCAAATTTGGCATAATTACATAAAGTAGCCCAACCAGAAAAGTCCAAGCAAATGCTCCAGAGTGAGGAAAACTCTGGAGTCTAAAACACCTTTGATCTAAAGCATTTTAAACAATGGGCATTCAACCAGTGGTAAGTTGAATGGTATAAAATTGTGATACTTGATCACTTTGTATCTTAAAAAACAGTAATCAGTCAATATCAATTACATATTGATATATGAACTGGTCCACAAAGTAGCCAAGTAAATGTACATGATCGCTCAGTTGCTAACTGATGATAGAATTTGAAGTAAGGATAACGGAGTGTTTGTATTTTAGGTCACAAAAAAATAACAGCACTCCATTTTCTCTTGAAGAATTCTGGATTCTCTACTTTTGAAAGCTAGGTATTAACTTTTTTGCATTTAAAATTTTTAGTTTTTCGAGCTTGCTTTCAGTACAGAATAATTATGCTCATTGTAGGGAGTTAGGATATGTACAAGATGCATTTTCATTCTTCTTGCATCTCCTCCCCACCCTCTTCTATCCCTTTTCTCTGTTTCTTAGTCACCTTCCCTTTTGCAAAAGATGAAACTTCCTGCTTTCTACTATCTATCTTTATTTTGCTATTGTGTTTATTTCATATTTTGGGTTGCTCATGTAAAAGAAACCATGTGATATTTAAGCTTGTGTTTCTCATTTATTTCTCTTAATATTATGGTCCCAAGATGCATCCATTTTTCTACAAATGAGTCAGGTTTATTCTGCTTTATATTCAAGCAGTACTCCATTGTATGTAAATACCACATGTTCTTTATCTATTTAGTTATTAATGGACATATAGGTCACTTCCAAGATTGAGTTACAATGAGTTGCGCCGCCATAAACATGCATATGAATGTAAGAAGCATTAGAATTTTAAGAAGAGATCAAATGCCATCTCTTTCTAAAGCTTTCCTTAATTACAGGGCTTTGCTATTTCTGTGTGACATGATTCTATGGTGCTTTTTTTTTTTTTCTGTTTTCTGTAGCACTCAATATATACTTGCTCCTCTCATAGCTCTGTATACACATTTAAATTTCTTGATTAAATTTTAAAGCTTTACCAGGGCACTGATCTTGTCTACTGTGTCTCATTTCCCAGAGCAAGGAGTAGACATTTTATTTTTACCCAAACACCATCTGTCCATCCATCTGTCTAATAATTATTGGGTCCTAGCATTACTGATGCCAAGGAACACTGCAATAATGGACTGGGCCTCTACTCCAAAGGATCTTAGGATGTTTTTGCTTCATGAGTAGGGAAGTGTGTTGTCCACACACTACCACATAGGAGGCAGTAGTAATACAGAAGGGAGCTAGAATGTTCTGAGAGCATCGAAGGGGGCCACCTGGCAGTGGGAAAGGGTAGGCCTGGATAGAGGAGGCTTCCCAGAATGAGAATTGGTAGGGTATAGTCCAAAAGGCTGTACAGCATTGGAGCAAAAAATCCTCAAGCAGAGCCATGGGAATAAGGGTCCAAAAGAGCTCAGAATGCCTGGGTCCCTAGGAGTATTTTTGTATTGCTCAAGGACAGGAACAAATGAAGGAAGTGGACAGAAGTGGAAATGGGAGGAAAAAGGAAATGAGCACAATTAGATATGAATATAGAACAAATCATAGAAAATAAAGGACAGATGTGACAAAACTGATGGACACAAAAACAGTAGGCTCAGGTCAACCAGTACTAACAAACTCAAAGCATGATAGGCAAATGTCACCTCATGCCAAGCATGATCATTTACAATACATTTGAAAAGTTGGAAGTACAGTCACATGAGCACAAAAAGCTAGAAAGCTAGATTCTATTTCTATTGCCTGAATAACAGAAGCTCTTTAGCTTAAAAAAAAAGATGGTAGGTTTCACCAAAATATGATGGAAACAAATCTTTATAGGTCTTTTGTATTAAAAATGATTTAGCAGTCTTCCCAGGAGATTTGGGAGATTCTTTATATAAATAACCCTTAATTAAATAATATTAATGCTACAGAATAAAGTATGGCATGACTGCTGTGGAAGATTAATCATAATAAAACTGGGGGAGGCTTTCCAAGTCTGGGCATCCACACTGCTAAAGATATGGCTTATAAGAAGGAGTTTATTGTACTTTTTTATGTATTTGGTACAAGGTCTCACAACTCAGATCAGACTCATGATGGTCTTGTTTTCAGCCTCCCCAGCATTGGGATTACAGGCATGTGCCATCATGCCTGGTCTCTGTGGCCAGCTCAGCACACCCAACGGCATAGCCAGCACAGCCTGTGGTGCCAGGGATTAAAGCCCAGTCCCTGTGCTTGCCTAAGCAGGTGCTTAGTTTGCTGAGCTATCTCACTAGCCCTCTTATACTTCTTTTTAAAAGACTGTATCAGAAATGTTCCAGACAGTATAGCTGAGGGTGAAAGTTTACAGCGCAGCTAATGGCCACAGCCAAGGGGATGAACTTCATGGAGCAGATGTCTGCTTGCCTTACTAAGAAAATCCATTTTGATGGGAAACTAGAAGATATGGCAATGCAATATTTATGGATTGCTCCTCAAATGAAAACACCTTTTAATGTGTAATTGAAAGACATAACAAATTCATAATGCCTTCTACATTTCAAAATTTGCATTGAATAATGGTAAAGGGCAAGGAAACTACCCCACTGCTAACTGATTGATATGCACTGTGAGGCATGCTCAATATTTATAGCCTATCTATACCAATCTCTTATTTTTATTTATATGATCATTTTCTGACAAACATAATATGAACAGTGTGGGCAGAATTTTTATTAACAGAGTGCAAAGACAATACCTCTGTGCCTGTAAAAAAAAATATCTCCTAATGTCTTCCATCACGATCTATTCAAGTAACTTTGTTTTTCCTTCCAGAATTTTCTAAGGGCAAATATTTCTCATTAAATTAATCCTGGTTACCTCTGGGGCATTTATGTAGTCCTCTGGTGCTGCACATTCTCTCATAAACCTCTGGCTATGTAGATCCATTATGAAAATTCCTAAAACCAAAGCAGGGTCTGGATTTGGAAATGCAATATATGTTACCTTCTCTTTTCTAATGTAGAACCAGAGGGCTGTGCACAAATACCGTATTTCATTTTGCAATTAAGTTCAGGTGAATTATTCAAACTTCAGAATGAGAAATACACCGTGATTACCATTATTCAAAGCACTGTAATTCTCCTTCATTTTTTTGAATGGAAACATAGCTGAAGGTGCCCGATTAGCAATGAACAAAAGAAAGGTATTCATGCCTGCAAATTCTGGAGGAAAATATTTTGTAGCCCTTTGCACTGTTTGCTTTTAACAAGACGGCAGCCTTGTTCCACTGATAAATCACTTTTGCCCTAGAACCTTTGTTAAGGCAGTGTCTTTTGCCCCTAGCTTCTATGCTCCTTCTCCCTATTGGCCCCACTCTCCCCACAAGCAGGACAGCATGGATGAGCCCCCCAAGACTGACGAGGACTTGTCAGAGCACAACTATGAAGTTCTGATGCATTTTACTTTTCATCTGTTCCTAGATTTAGCATCTACTGTGTAATGCAGTAGCTCTGTGCTATCTTCCCCTAATCTTGATTAGGGTGAGAATGCTTACTCACAAGAAGTGCATGACAGGATGTGTTTAAAGGGATAGAACAGCATCTAAAATGCACATGGTAAGGGCATTCTTTGCCAAAATATGCAACATGTTTATTTAGCATTTGCTCTCAGATCCAGAAAGATTAAAAAGCATTCTTAAAGGCTCTTTCTACTTTGTTATTGGTGGATACCCAGAATCAAGAATGCCACACATCTTTGCACATACTAACTCAAGAGAAATGTTATCTTAAAAGGAACCTGGTGGTGTCTGTCTATTAATATCATTAGGCTGCAATTTTCAGAGTTTCCTGAAGCAAAACAAACTTATCTTAAAAGGACTCAGCTCATGGTCATCAGTATGCAACCACTAAGTAGGCCTATCATATTTTTTTAATTCAATAATTAATTAATTAGGTACAGGGTCTTGCTACACAGCTCTGACTCATAGCGATCCTCCTGCCTCAGCCTTCCCAGTGCTGGCATTACAGGCATTCACCACCATACTCAGTTTTTGTGGCCAGCAAGTGCACAAAAACCTGGTTCCAGGCCAGTATGGTATGTGAAACTGGAGATCAAACCCAGGTCCTTGCACTCGCCAGTCAGGCACTTACACTACCAACTTATCTCTCCAGCCTAGGCCTATCATATGCCATGAACACAGATTACCTTAAAGATTTTTGAAGCCTCTAGTCCTGTTAGTATTTGAAAGTCAAGTATTAGAGACTCATTTCTTCAGCTTTAAGTTATTGCCTACCAAAATCATATTAATGAAAGAAATGTATCCGGGTATAGAACTGAAGAAAATATGGAAACCAAATATTATTTTTCAGCTTTCTTAGGGACTAGCATCATATTACAAAATTTGATTCTTTGCATCTCTGCTGTCACAACTACAAAATAGGGAGAATTATTAAGTCAGGTTTGGGGTAGTAAAAGTATAAGAAAATCAGGCACAGAATGCCTGTGCTGCAGGAAGTGCTGCAGACCTGGTGGTGCCCATCTATTAATATTATTAGGCTGCGATTTTCAGAGTTTCCTGAAGCGAAGAAAACTAGCAGGGCAGTTCAGCAGTGCGTTCAAAGAAGAAAAGAGGAGGGCACTGCCCAGGGGTTGGGAGAAAAAGGAAAAAGCTGGATGAAAGGCTGATGTAATGGAAGACAGGCTCACCTGCATCAGTGCGGATGCCCTTCTTTAGGACTGTGTCCCTGTGGTAACTGTGAATTCCTCGAGTTTAGGAGCACAGTCCTGTAAAACTTTAGCCCTGAACTTGGGTCCCAAGAAAAAAAAAACAAGCAAGCCGATGGGAGAGAGCTATAAGGGTTGAGATGCTTCCCATATTGCAGCTTTCTGCTGAGACTGCAGCCCAGTGTGCCCTGGCTGTACCTCATCAGATCAAGAACCCAAAGGAAGGAAGCTTAGGATTTGAAAATGTAGATAAAAGTACAACTGGCAATAGGAGTGTGTGATAACCAGTCCTGATAGCAACCCATTTTGTGTCTTCAGGTTGACCTTTTTGCTAAAATTTGACAATACCCATTGTGTGCTGCAGCCTTCACACAGGCGCTGGCTGTCACCTTGGGCTGTGACACCTTGAGGAAGTTGCCCCCTACATGTTTCAGCCTCTGCATCCCATTGCGTACACTGTGCCTAGCATGGAAAACTCCTGGATACAAGCTACAGCACAGCTGCGCATCACTGACAGCTGCGATGGGTCCGGGCAACCAAGGAAGGCAAGATGGGAGTCCATCCTTGTTCACTAAAGGCCAGGTGGATGCTAAAAAGAGCAGAGCAGAGAACACTGTATGACAGGCTATGGAGTATAGACTCTGTCCTCTGCAGAGAAGAGGAGCAATAACTAATAGCACAAGTCATAGAGGAGAGCACCAGTCAGCAGACTAGGTACTTGTGGAGGTAGATTCTATGAAGGTCACAGGGAGGGAAGAGGCCCCTTGGCCTGGGTAAGAGGTGGGCTAGGTGAGAGAGAGGCAGGAAATGGGAGAAAACAAACAGAGATGCATGGAGGAGAGGTTTCAGGAGTCACCAGCCCTCGGAGCTTCTGAGCAGCATCCAAGAGGAGCTATTGGGAGAGATGCTGGCTGGATGGGGCTCTATTTGAAATTTTGCTTCATCCTGTTAAAAGCATACTGTTCTTTAGGGATTGCATCCCTGGGAGAGTAGGATGTGTCATACAGAAACACCATGTAGTAAGCCACGTGGGATGCTGCAAAGGTACAGAAAAGGCAGAAGGCGGCTGCTGGGAATGTACGGCAGAGCAGAGCCATGGAAGGTAGAGTGTCCACGAAGCCGACATAGGAGGGACGATGTGGACAGGGAATAGCTCGTGCAGCAATGAAGATGTGGGAAAGTGTGGCGTGGAGGGTGACTGAGGACCATCCTACACCAGAATGGCTGAGGTTGACAGCTCACTACTGTCTGAGGTAGTGACAGAAATGCCAAAAAACACCCTAAACCCCGATTCAGCACAGACAGTAAGAAGCAAGGAAGCATAACAGCCTCTGTTACTTATAGGGGAAACATGAACAGTCATGCTAGGACTGAACTATCTCAGCAACTTGTGCACTTTAACATTTTAGAGGGCACTCCCCTTGGAGGAAAAACAGGCTGTGTGTGTGTGTGTGTGTGTGTGCGCGCGCGCGCGCGCGCACACATGCTTACATAAGCATGTGTGCATCTGTGTGAGCGCATACACACACAGAAGTTGCACTGGACAGAAGCCTGAGTGTACTTAACAAAGCTGCACTAGAAAGGGGCGAATCATGGATTACAGGAGAAATGGGTGCAAAGGCTGTGCAAGGCTGTGATTGCAGTAGCCAAGCATGAGGGTTCCCCCTCCTAGCAAGCTCTCTTTGCTCCCACTTTTCTGCTTGACTTGAAGGAAGCACACTAGAGCAGTCCACATGGCGAGGAACTGAGTGCCATCCCTAGCCAACACCCAGCAAGGGAATGAGCCCAATCTGCACAGGCAGCTCAGAAGCCTGTTTTTCTCCATGGAACTGCCTCCAGCCCCAGCCACACCTTCCCCCACTCCTGGGAAAAATTCTAGAGAGCATGTAACCAAGTACGCATTCTAGACCCACAGAAGCTAACGATCATTAAAGTGTGTCTTGTTTTTAGGTGAGGTTTGGGTGAGGTTTGAGATGTACTATTTCTCCTTTCTTCACAGGTGATATATTCCAAGACATTCTGGGCTTGTATGAAATGTTACATAGTACCAAACCATGTATACCCACGATAAGATTTAATTCATAAAGTATGCACAGTAAAAGATTAATAATAACTTAATAACATGGACTAATATAAACTGTAATAGATGTACTCAAAATTTGTGAATTATTTCTTTTAGAAAATTTCAACTAAAGATTTGTGGACTGTGCTTGACTTTGGGAAACTGAAACTTGGGTCAGCGAAACAGCTGGTGAGCAGAGATCACTGTCATTTGCTATGAGACAATGGGCCACGAGCACAAGAACTAAGTAGGAAAACATGCCTATCCTGCCCACTGAGAGTGTTCAGGTCCTCCCATAGACTTGTGCATTTCTTTTCTCATGCTATTCCCCAGGCCAGTGGGTATTTTTCTTATGCATCTTTAAATATATACAGGTAATCATACCGCTATAATATATTTACATTTCTTTATCTTGCTCCTTGTTCTCTCCTTTGAGAAAAGAGTGATTGCAAACCATCTTACTCATAATCAGTGAAAATCTCTCTGCACCATGTGATTTTTTTTTTATTAAAGTCTGGTTATTTTTTGATATTTTCAATTGTATTAATGTTTGTAGTCCCAACTTTTCACTGACATGGATATAAACTATGAAAGTACCTGAATTATACTTCATGCTAGGGTGTAATATTTATGCCCGTAATTTCTTGTATCTCATAGCCTTTCTGATTGATTTGGTGGATACAGTATAGGTTTTACCACAGAAACTTCAAAAGCCACTTGATATTACTTCACAAAGGGAGAAATTGCTGAGTGTCTTCACTTGCTACTTAGGTAAAAGAGTAACATAAAAGCAAACTACACACCAGTGTTGGAACAGATTTTAGTAGAACATAAGCTAAGAATAACATAGCCATAAAATCTTCTCAAGGCATCAAAATAAAAGTATTCAAAGAACAGTTACACTTACGGCTCAAATAATTGTATGGAGATGTAGTTGTCATTACGCAATAAAATAATAGCCTTAAGTAAAAGTAAACTATGGCCTTTTATTTAATTCTGAAAATTTAAAATGATCTTATCTTCAGTAAGGATAAATAAAATATTTTAAAAGATACTGAAAATGTCATTTATTTGTATTTAGTGGACTAAATGCAGAAGTTATAGACTTATTTTAAACAATTATGATTTCCCCATATTGAAAACAACAGCTGTGGAAGAAAGTAATTAACGTGATTTACTATATAATCATTTGATCATTATGTTCTATTTGGAAATGTAGAAGCAAAGCTGAGTGGCTTTCTGGCTAATACTTAGAAGAAAATTTTTTTTTCCTCAGTCTTCTATATCAACTGTACATGAAAGTCAGTTTTCTTAATTTATGAGAGAGCACCTTACACCAGGGTCCCTTGGATGCTGCTACTCATTCCTTTGGCTGGGTACAGCTGTTTATTACACATTTCTTGCTCCGTATAACACATCACTAAGAGAGTAGGTGCACAACTTATCAGAGTGATACTGCATTTCATTAAGTGGTCGCAGAAACTGTGATGATGGGTCTGAAAAGATAACCAAGCTTCATATTGGGGTAATATATCTGAGTATGCTTTCAGGCATTTTGCTAAGGACAATAATACCCGATGAAATCAGCCCAAGTACCACCCAAAAGAAAGGATCAAGAAAATGAGTTTCTTCCTTCACTGTGATATCCTTATTGTCATCCTAATTTCCCTGCATGGCCCTCCCACTGTCCACTGAGGCTGATGTCTGATGTAGCAAGAAGGGATTCAAAAGGTAGTTGTGTAAAAGGTCTTGCTATAGATGTAAGAATGATTTCTTTTGCCTATGTAATGTTCTCAATTGATGGTGTCCCCCAAAGTTTCATGTTTGGAGGTATAGCCTGAGCAAAAAGAGTGGGTCACAGGTGGCATGACCCCAAAGGGTGAACTCTTATCCCCAGCTCCTCCTTGTCTCTTTTCTGGGTGCTGTGAGGTCAGCAGCTTTTGCTTTCCTTCCCCCCAACCTGCTATGATGATTTTCCTGCCTTGGAACAAGACAATCACGGACTGAATCCTCCACTAAGTGTGAGCCGAGAAACCCTGTCCTGTAAGTTGTGAATATCAGGTATCTTGCCCAAGCAGTGGGAAACAAAGCCTATATCTGTAAGTCACTGCTGTCTGACATCTATGATGTACTGTACACCTATTGGTAGGTAAGAATAGCATTCCTGTTTATTTGCTTTTCTTGATGTGGGCAGCTCTCATAGTAATTTGTTTTTCAGCTGCTGAAATCAAATACCCCAAAACTCAAAAATTAAATGATGTGCTGTATTCAGCTTCTGGTTTCAGAAGATTCACTTCCTGGCTCCAAAAACAAAAGCATAGATGTGAGAGCATGTGGCATGACAAATGGGATCTCATCTTATTAGAAAGCTGTTGCACAACAACAAAAAAATCACCGCAGAGTGAAAACACTTTCACAGAGCGAGGGAAAAGCTTAGCCGGTTGTCCCTCAGACAAAGAACTTATATCAAGAACATATAAATAATTGAAAAAAATCAAGCCCACTAAATTTCAAGACCCAATCCAAAAATAGGCATCTTCTAAGATGAAGAAATACAAATGACAAATAAATATATTAGAATATGTATTAAATATCATTGGTCCTCTGAAAGATACAAATTAAAACAATTCTATCATATTCCAGAAACAATGGCTATCATCAAAAATTCAGTAACAAATGCTGGTGGGCTCCTCCATATTTGGTGGGGGTGTAGCCTTGTATAGCCATGTGGAAATCAGTGTGAAGTTTCCTCAAGAAACTAGGATTAGAGGTCCCATTTGACCCAGCTATTCGCCTTCTGGGCATTTTCCCAGAAAAATGAAAAGCATTATACCATAGCAATATATGTACACCCATGTTTACAGCATAACAATTTGTAACTGCTAAATCTTGGAAACAACCCAAATGCCCACAAACTGAGGAATGGATAAAAAAGATGTGACTTTTTTCCTCCAGAATGGAGACTACTCAGCCATTAAGAAGGACAAATTTGAGTAAATGAATGCAAATCAAGAACATACTCAGAAGTGAAATAAATCAGACCCACATCTGTAAACATAGTATAGTCTCATTAGTATGAGAAGCTAAATGAGTAAATAAGATTCAAACGGACAGCGAGATAGCTCAGGGGTCTAGAGCACCCACTTAGGTAAGCTTAGGAAGGGGTGCATGACTGCAGTTCAATTCCCAGCACCACATGCTGAGCCAGCCACACACCCAGGGTAGGCTGAGTAGACTAGACCATAAGAAAGAGAAACACAGAGAGAGAGGAGAGAGACAGAGACAGAGAGAGAGAGAGAGAGAGAGAGAGAGAATCAAAATGTACAATAGATATTGTGAACTGGAAAGAAACTTTTCAAATAAAAAGAAATTATGATGTGGGAAAGGAAGAAAGAGAATATATATATATATATATATATATATATATATATATATATATATTAGTTAAGGCATTTTATTGCTAGTTTCTTAGTTCACTGAAAAAAAAGGTTTGTGCTAATACTGGATAGACAGAATTTCATGCCTGTATCTTGTGTTCTGATAAATTACTTTACAGATAACAGCACACCATGTAATGGTTGATACATTATCTCAGCTTAAAAAGTTGGCAAGTTTAACTAAGCGACTCAGCAGAGGGCCAGGTCCTTGCTTTGCAAACTTCTCCATCCAGTGCAAGAGGGTACCAGATGGCGTCAGTGCTGCACCAGCTCCTGGGCCTGTAGCATGCTCATAGTATAAGGGAGGAAAAGAGGCTCATTCCCTTCCCTTTTTGCTCTTGTTGCTTTTGTTGACTCTTATTGCCATAAACTGCTGCCCTCTGCCATGCTGCCCTGCTTCAGAGCTAGCTGACGATGCCCTACAACACCTACAAATTGTGAGCTAAGTAAATTTTTCCTTTCTCAATTTTGGAAGGCAGGTATTTTGTCCCAGCCCCAAGAGAAAAGTAACTAAGACACATACAGTATTAATTATTATTATTCTATTTCCTTGTTTTGAAACTTCTTTTATTTGCCCCTTAGAATAAGGATAGGGAACTTCCTGTTCCAGCCCAGCCCAAACCCCACCGCTGGGAGCTGAGCCTGCGCACCCGCCGCGGGTAAGCCCCTGCGCCCCTCTGCCCCGCCTCTGCGTTCCCCCGACTAACTTCCTGTTCCAGCCCAGCCCAAACCCCACCACTGGGAGCTGAGCCCGCGCGCCGGCTGGGTCAGGATCCTTGGCCTGCCTTCCCTTTCCCCGCCCCCTCCCCCTTTTTTTTGAACCCCTCCAGCCCATGCTCCAGCACTGAACCCATCAAATAGCCCGTTTGGCAACCGTTCCGGTCCACGAGCCTACCAGGACTACTCAATCCCAAAGCTCCACCTCCAGCTACAGACCACATCCCCCAGGATTCACAAAAGCTAGCAGCCAGAGCCCCAACACAAGAGTCAGGAACCTCTGTAGAAGAACCACCTGGGAGTCTCCAGACCAAACGCCCATAGACACAGCATAACATCACCAAAGTGAAGAGGTCGCTTCCATACAAAATGATAACAACAAGGAGTAGGAGGCAATCTCAGGACCCGTGCCCACCCAAACCAAATACAGAAGACACTATCATGGAAGAAAATGAGAATTATACACATGAAACCTCTGAATTGGTAGCATCTGAGGCAGACACACAAGTGCAGAAACTTATAGAGCAACTGAGATCAGAGATAACATC